>VKOC01016579.1:0-173403 GCA_009364415.1 Spea multiplicata | reverse complement strand
AGACTGCCTGAGTCTGTGTGTGTGAGAGAGACTGCCTGAGTCTGTGTGTGCGAGAGAGACTGCCTGAGTCTGTGTGTGTCTAAGAGAGAGACTGTGGTTACTAAAAAAAATTGAATCCCACCACTGCTTACACCACTCACTCCAACGCTTTGCATTGTACTTGGTGATGTGAGGTTTGCATGCAGCTGCTTGGCCATGGAAACTCATTCCATGAAGCTACCGCTGCACAGTTTTTGTGTTGAAATTAAGGCTAGTGGAAATTTGGAACTCTTCATCTATGGAATCAGCACTCAGTAACCCTCCTCTGAGACTTTCCAAAAATAGCACTTACAGATACCACTTAAAGTTGACGGAATATTCAGGGATGAAATTTCACAAACTAACTTATTGCAAACAACCTATTTTTCACAAATGTTTGTAAATAAAGACTACATGGTTAGGTGCTTGATTTTATGCACATAGGGCAGTTTCCCAGGGGCCCCACATTTAGCAATGTGGTTTATCACGGAGCCCCTGAAACAGTAATGTATCTATATGCCCATATACATATTTGTGTATATGGGCAGTAAATATACATGTGTATAGGGAGACGTTTGTAAGAGCAGTGTATGTGTATATGTGTGTTTATGGCCAGGCGTGTGTAAGAACAGTGTATGTGTATGAGCATCCACTGCACAACATCAACTCCATGTCTTCCAGATTCAAAGCAGCTAGTCCTCTTCTGCTCTCCCTTACATATACACACATATCCATACTTCTGTTGATTAATCCTCACATGTTTTTTTTTTGATTGGGTAGGGATTCCATGGCTTTGCTTTGCCCAGGGCCTACAATGTTGTTAAGACGGCTCTGCCTGGGGCAATAAATATGACTGAAGCACCTGTATTAAAAAGTGTGTCCCAATACTTTTGTCCATATATTATATGTAGTTATGGGGTATATGTCTGTATGAAAGTAATACTTTCACTCAAAACCATGTGCTTGTGCCTCATAAAGGGACAGTTTGTCTAATTCGACTGGATGCATCTACTGCAGAGCTTTTAGCTGGGAGGTGAGGAAATGTATTTGGGAGAATTATGTATGCATTTGCAAAATGGACCACATGGGAATTTGAAGGGACCACGCACCTATGTACGTCTATAGATTATGCTTTTCTGTCTCTCTGTATATCAGTGTAGTAGCAAAAGGAAGAAGCAGTGCTAGTAGTGCAGATATATGATCCTGCACTACTAGCACTGCTAGTGAATATACAGACAAAAATTTTACTGACTTGAATTGAGTTTTTATCACATACAATACCGGTTTTGAACCACCAGATGGCACTACAGACTGACCTTGTCCATTGCTGTAAATACAGCTTCTCTTTTAATGGCCGTATATTAAAAGATATTGTTGTCTTGCAATTATGCCTTCCATTTATTTATTCCTGAAAACAACCAAAAAAAAGAAGGTACCTCATGGAGAAAGTGTTAAGCTTCGGTGATTTTATTTTCCTTATTTGCATGTTTAGACAATAACCACCACAGGATGTGCTACAAAACAAGCCCCAACCTATAGCATAGTCATTTTAACAGCAAGCCTAGGCTTCAGACACATAATTTTATACCTGACGCATAAGCCTGCTATTAACCTATACAGCCTACATAGAGCTTGTTCTTGCCTTTATGCTATTATGTTGCATTGAACTGATATTTATAACAGTTATATTAAATTGGATGGATTACTCAACAGGACACTTTTTTTTTTGCATCGACTTGAAGAGCAGCTATATCAGTCTGAACACATGCTCACCCTTTTCCAGAAATATGTTCCAGGTTTCGCTGTTAGGTGCCTGCACAGTGTTGGACTTAGACCCTGCTACCGATATATATATATTAGACCCTGCTGACAATATATTTTATATAGAAAAAAACTGGACCCCAGGAAAGCATTTCCTTGGGCCCCGCTTCACACTCCCTAGCATGCAATCACTCCCTTCACTCCCGCACCAAAAACAGTATTTGCCACACTGACTGCAGATTAGGGGAAGTCAGTGCAGTCTTCCCTCCTTTTGAACCGTGACATTGAGAGGTCCTCTCGCCGTAATCATCCCCGGAGTCCCTTTGTCCCCTCATTTACTAAGCCATACCTCTCTTTTACTTACTCCCTGTAGTTCAGATACAGATCAACTGAATAAGACATAAAAACCCTGTATTTGCAGGTATACAATAATAATGTATGGAAACATAGAGCATATATATATGTTATGTAGCATAGCAGCTATAGATCAACAGAACATACAAACCCAGCACTGCAGGCATATATCAATTGGAATTCACATAACAACTCAGCATTAAAGGTATAGCTAAAACCCCCTAAATTAGTAGCATAGATCACAGGTTTCACACCTGTGTCATCTTTGTCCCCAAACAGCCCAGCATGAGTCAACTTTGTCCCCAAACAGCCAGCGTACGACATCTTTGTCCCATAAACACGCTACCTGTGCCATCTTGGTCTCCAAGGCTTAAAAACTCTGCTTGTGCCATCTTTGATACACACAAACACTTTTACAGTCACTCACTAATTCACACTTTCATTCATATAATTCATTCAAACAATAATTTATTCTCTCACTCTTTCACACAAATCATTTACACATATTAATTAATGCATTCTCACAAATTCATTGATTCTCTCAATTATTCACACAATTCTTCCTCACATTAATTCACTCACTCATTCAGACAATTCATCCACACATTAATTCATTCATTCTCTCACTCATTCACACAATTCATCCACACGTTAATTTTATACTCTCACTTATTCACACAATTCATCCACACATTAATTCATTCTCTCAGTCATTCCCACAATGCATCCACACATTAATTCATTCTCTCATTCACACAATTCATCCACACATTAATTAATTCATTCTCTCACTCATTCTCACTCTTATTTATTTATTGAAATATTCTTACTATCCTCCCTTTCTCACTATCTACCCCATCTCCCCTCTTTTCTCATTACCTAACCCCTCTACCTTCTTTACTCACTATCTACCCTCCCCCCCTTTTTAGTTCACTTACCTTACAGAAGTCCTTCACAGCATGAAATTCTGGCATCGAGACCAAAGCAAAGGCCTCGCGGAGGAGAGTGAGGGGCACCGAACAGTTGCTGAAACTTATTCCTGAGCGAAGGCTTGGCGCCCCTCTCTCTCCTCCCTCGAGGCTGGAATTTTTTTTTACAGCATGGCCCCCTCTAGCCCCCCACCAACGCCACTGAGGAAAAGACACTGATGATTCTTCAACTACAGCTTGAAGTCAGACTGTCAGACTGTAAACAAGGTTGTCAACCAAATATGAGCCTCCACTGCCTTTTGCATTGTGAAAACAGACAATTCTAGCTGCTCTGTGAACTACTGCTATTTCCAAAAAAGACAACCTGCGAACCTGTGTTTTTTTGTGTGGTCTGAGAATAGAATGACCTTATAGCTAGGTTCTGTGAAGTTTTTTTGGGGGGGAATACAAATAAGCATAATAATTATATATTTTACTAATCATACTAACCTTTTCTTTGTTTGTTATTTGTGAAGAGTTCACATAATGACAGAAATCCTATAGTTTTCCTTATTTTTGTATTATTACTGTTACAAAATGTTTTCTTGTAGCGCTAAAAATAAAATGAGATCACAAGAGTGTATAGTCACACTACGAAATATTACTATATTGACAAACAGCATTTACATTTGCATGATATCCAATTTCTGTCTATTCTATAAGAATGTTAGTAGTTAACTCAACAGACCACTGAACTGAGGTTACATGCTACCACTTTCAAAACAACTTGAATAGTCACTAAAGTTCAAGTGTTTACGAGGTCATGTGAGTGCCTGCAACTGTAAATTTTGTAAGTTAAATCTCCCATGTTTTTGCATTAAGCATGCAAAATCAGGAACAGGATGGGGTGTGAGGGCGAGACATAGCTTGGGATCCGTGTCTCCCATAGGCTTTTTATTTATAGGTGGGGCTATATTTGGTTATATAACCCTCCTACTTTGATTTAATTACCCAATCCCACTGTGATTATGGTGGGGTTAATAAAGGTTAATGGAGGCTCTGAAATTTAAATACATTGTGGAGATGGTGACCACATTTTCTGAGTTTCAGATAAGGACATGTTAGGTCTCCAATTCAACTTGCACATCCTCGACCGGAACTCCAAAAACATATTGCCACAGGAACACGCATTTCAGGGCCTGGTTCTGTGTTCCTATAGATATTTAAAGGGTGCTCCAGAAAGAAGACAGTGTCCCGTATTTTAAATTGGTGAAAAAAATAAACAGAGATTGGGAATGTAGACCTTAAATATATGTAAATGCTTTAGTAAAATAATACTGGCACACCCATTTTATGTCACATCATAACCACATGCAAATAAACTACTTCAGTAAATAAAATCTGTATGCTGCCATACAATAATGTAAAATAAATTGGAAGGACTTGTTAATGTTTAAAATGTATTTGTTTATATTTTTTATATTTCTAATATATATTTCATTTATTGGTTATTACCAAGATATATATTGTGTTTTATCACACATCCATACGTTTTAATGATAGCCCAAACTATTTCAAGTGCATCTTTAACAATATCCCAGAGATGGCAGTATGTCCCCTTTTATGCAATGAGGGGCTCATGCTTGAAAAAGGAATCTCTCTTTAGTTACTATGTTAAATTCTCCCACCACACTTTAATGATAAATACCAATGTGAGTGAGCTATGTACTTGACAGCAAAATCTCATACATCCTACTACACAGATGTGTAAAGAGCTATATGGTAGAGAGCCAAATATTTTTAATATATGCATCTAATATGCTAGAGTTTGGGAGAAGATGGTTACAGGGAGAGTAAAAATAATGTGTATTCTGGCCCAGGGTGCAGGTAAAGCCAAGAGCCCCCCTGGTCCTTGCTATAAACAACAGCACTCACACTAACACACACTCACCATTACACACACCCATACATACTGACTCACACACGCTTACTGTAAACACTTGCTTTCTGTAACTTATGCTTACATAATCATTGTATGATTCCACCAAGGGATGGACTGGATCGGGAAGCAGGGAGGCGATTCCCCCTGGCCAATCCCATATTCTTTCTGTGTGAGAGAGGTGTCAGAGAAGCAGGCCCGAACTAGCCATCTGGCACAGCAGGCAAATGCCCAGTGAGCCACTGGCCAATTGTGCCCCATTCTTACCCAGACCTCACCAGGTGCTGTAGTGTGTAGCCATTGATCCGGGCACATGCTACATGAGCCTAAAAATGTAACATGTGGCTGCTTGTATCCAGCTGTCACCATACTTATGGCACTTAAGTGCCAGGGCCTCCTCATCAACCTCAGTGTGGCCCTTGAGAGAGAAGTGTGTGATTGATAGAGTTAGGTATGATGGAGTAAGTATGTATTAGTGTAAGTATATTTTAGAGTGATTGTGGTTGAGGATTCACTCAGATGTGCCATCCCTCCCTTGATAGCACCTCAATATAGCACCGCACTTTTCCATACAGCTGTGATGCTGTTTGAGCAGCTCGAAATTTCCTGCAGTGTCGCATAGCATCACATGATGTGACCCCTCTGTGCTTCTGTCTCCGCATGTAGCTTAATCCAAGCCAGGCTGGCCCTGTTAACCTGCACTTCATTGGTTGATGGCAGACGAGCCCCCTGCTAGCGACCAATAGAGTTGCTCGTACAGACTTTTAAAATCCTGGTGCCGAAACTCGGCCTGGGGAGACCACTGGAGGCCCTTGCTGGCGACCGATAGAGTCGCTCTTATGGACCTTGGACCATTATACTCCTCCTATGGATTTCTGCTTCCGTTATCTACACAGCATCGCAGGGGTTAACGGGAGCGGAAATCCATAGGTTCACTGTCAGGAGTTAAATGTCCATAGAAGCAATATTGGTTGATGACAGACGAGCCCCCTGCTGTCGACCAGTAGAGTCGCTCGTACGGACCTTTAACTCTTGGAGCGGGGAGACCATGGTCTCCCCACGCCAAGCTCCGCCGTCAGATGTTAAAGGTCCTTAACTCCTGACGGCGAACCTACGGATTTCCGCTCCCGTTATCTACGCAGCATTGCAGGTAATCCAGATGGGGAAGGGACCAGGGAGATTAGTAAACAAAGAGGATTCTTTGTGTTATGTGTCGCCGTCTTCATATACGTTTTGCCATGTATATACGTTGCTGCCATGTTCGTTTCTTCGGTATTCGGGCTGAACAAAAACGCACCCTTCGCCAAATACGAATGCACAAGTCTAGTTTTTAGTACTTACTTGGATTAATACCTCCTTACCTTCTCCCCATTGCCTACCTTTGTTGGCTCAGGAAAGGGGTTTCTTGGAGGAAGGTAAATGTTAGTTACCCATTAATAGTAAACATGAAATGAATATGGTAGTAGTAGCTAACAGACCAGCATGTACCTGCGCAACATTAGAACAGTAGCTGAGGTGGTAAAGATTAGCCATAGGGCCGGCCTTTGGGGTGTGCGACCTGTGCGACCGCCACGCGATCCGCCACCGTGGGGTCCAACGCCGCCGCCGCATGGTCTGCTGCCGCCCACTATGCACCTAAATTAAAACGTTTTGGTTTTTTTTGTTTGGCTAAATAAACAAAAAAAACCCCAATGTTTTCATTTATGTCACGGGCAGGGGCGCCGAGCGCTCACTGAAGTTTTCAGCAACCACTCGGCGCCTCTCACTCTCCGTGACTCCATCGCGGTGCCGCGTTTCATGCTGTGTGCCAGAATATTGAGGCGCTCAGCTGTGAAGCGCGCACCACGGGAAGACGGACGCCTCCCGCTCCCACTGCAGGGCTCAACAAGCTAAGTAAGGGGAAGGGGCAGAGGGAGGGGTCAGTGAGAAGAGGGGGGCAAAGTGCGAAGTGGGCAGAGGTGGTAAGCTAGTGATACAGGGGGATAGATAGTGAGAAAGGGGAGTTTTGTTACAAGTTTTTAATCCTTTCTTTTTTTGGGAGGGGGGGGGCGCTAGAGGAGTAGTCCGCACAGGGCGCCAGAACACCTAAGGCCGGCTCTGATTAGCCACAACTACCCCAGTCTACAATTCCTGTGGTGTTCAGCCAGTAATGGCTGACTGTATATCATGGGAGCTGCAGTCAACAACAAAGCAGTTAGTGTGTAGTGTCGGCAATCACAATCTCAGTTTATAACTACAATTCCCATGAAGTTCAGCCAGGAACAAAAGTGGGTGTTTGTGCTGTAGACCTGGTGTAGCCCATCCCCCCGAGCCCAGTCTACAGTTACTAGCCACTAGCCATAATATTTAACTACCAATGCCCTGCAGGCAGCAACTCTGCGCCCGTGAAGAAGCAGCTGCCGGAGTGAAGGGGCAGAGACCACCTAGAGCAGGGATCCCCAAACTCGGCCCTCCAGCTGCTGCAGGACTACATCTCCCATACTCCTCAGCCAGCCCCTTAGCTGAAGGAGCATTATGGGAGATGTAGTCTTGCAGCAGCTGGAGGGCCGAGTTTGGGGATCCCTGACCTAGAGGAAGAGAGCGGACCAAACCACTCTGAAAGCAGAGGGTGCATAGAATCTTTCTAAAAGCGTTTTGCACTCCACTGTGATTATAATTTTGTCTTTATTTTCTTGCATATTATTATTTTCTTTTGTAGTAAGGAGAGATGTGTTTGATGATGTCTGAAAAATATTATAGTAGAAACATGTACCTGTACCTGACAGCCTGAAGTAGTCTGCACCCTTCAAAACAAACATCTCATTTACGTCTATTTTGGTAGAGCAGAGCTTGACAAAAGTGTGTAGAATATAGAAGCCGCGCAGACAAATCTGGGAGCCAGCATGATATTTATTAGGGGCCAAAAAAATAGGCACATCCATAGATATCCACATAAAATGGTGCAAAATGTTGAGATGCCATGGCTTCTGGATTTGGTCATGCCATGTGGCAGGGACTGATCATAAGTCTTATGATTGATAAGTTTGGGGAAAATGGAAGCTAAAGTCCAAGCCACATAATGTTAATGGGACATGATGAAATATGGATGAAGCTGTTTTAATATTATCTGTGCTTTGAAGCTTTTAAAAAGACGTTTGGTTCCACAATTTAGATTTTTTTTTTTCTAAAAGAATAATTTTGTAATTAATTTTTGTTCAAAGGCATAGGAAGTGTTTGAAATCTGATTGCTAGACCATAGGTTTCATAACTATTAAATGTCAATGAGGCTATTAGTCACCATGTTAAAGACGCTTGGTAGGATTTACATTGGTTTTACTTACAACTAAGGTGCTGAATTTCAATTAAATGAATAATAAAAAGAAAACTTTTCCAAGTTCAATTATCTCAACTGGTTAATAATTTAAATACTTTTAATGGCTCTTCAGATTAAGGTTTAAAAGCCAAGCATCAAATAAGCAAAAAGGACACATAGCGGAAAGACTCATTAAATTCATGTGGCAAAACACTAGGTGATTAGAATATACATGAGTCTTTGACTCTGTAACACTAATCTTAACATTTTTATGGTATTGGAAACAAGGAGAAAATTGGCTCCATTTTACATTATACTTTGTCATCTATGTGCAGACGTCTTGTTTGGCATACTGGAATTTAAATGGCTTTATTTCATTTTGACAGTGGTTAAAAATGCATGGTTTGTAATAAAACAACCCGAATATACCCCAAACAGGAATGGCGGATTCTATACCATAACCCACCATCACCAAAAAAGGCTACATTAAAATAAATAATTTTTTTGAAAAAAAAACAGCTTCTACAAGAAAATCCAGTGCTGAGTCAAGCCATCATATACACTTTTTAATGTATACAAATAAATAAAATAAATAAAATAAAAATGAAATAGCTGTGTGGCTGTGAGGCACAGCAATAACCTTTCCTGACCCCTAAATGATGCTCAGCATGATTGGAGGTAAATCATAATACAAGGATCCATGGGGAGCATTGGGTCTATGTCCCTTGTCGCCCACTCCCCTAGTATTAGGATAGGGGGGATTAAAATAACATTAACCCTTTAGAGAGACACAGTCCTCTGCCTTCATGTCCTCCCATCCCTGGCCTGTGGAATGAAGAGGTTATTGCACGGAAAAAAAAAACGTCCCTGCTTTTTCAACTTGCTATAATTCAATTCTCCTGCAGAGAAGTATGTAAGTTGAAAATATGTTTTCAAATACGAGTTGATGAGGCATTTTTGTCAACTCGCATTTCAGTGAGTAGACCGGTTCACCTTGAATACTCAACACACATCTAAAAAGACTTAACATACCATAGAAAGTGAAAAACTAAACACCCTGGAAAAAAACAGCATAATAGTGACAAATTAAATGTCTACCATAAAAAGGTGCCACGACATTAATGTTATGATCAATGAAATGTCACTGCTTTAAGAGTTACATATATGTATTATTACCACATCATATCCACAGTCATTCTATCAAAATGGTTTCTTATCCAAGCAGATGTTCCCAACTTTGAAAAAAAACCACATTTTTTTGTAAATGGCTTTGGAAAAAAATAGTAACAATGTTATCATACATAACATCACTAACAACCTTATTTAATCCAAATAAAATCAATTTTCTACATCATACCAATAATTCAACAGAAACCCACAAGATACCACAAAGCGCAAAACTCTCCTTTAACTCCCCATACAACAGGGAAAAGAAACATAAATGATTTAACAGTCTCTAGGATACATCCTTCAGTTGAACTCAGTATTTGGCATTTTTTTGGCACATAAATGTAATAATGCTGTTTGTTTAAACCATCAGTTTTAAATATAATTTTTTAGTTGTAAAAAAAAATATTAATTTGCCACAGACGTATATAGACATTATAAATTATTAGCACACATAAACTTACATACACTTCTGGTGATGCCACATTGGCTGTAATGAGCTTCTGCTGTAGCAGTGACATGCCCTGACATCACTCAGAACATTTCCTTTGCTCTTATTAGACATACAGTGTTTTTTATGTGTATCATGTTCATTTGAGCAGTGAGCAACTTTCTTTAGGGTTTGCGGCCTGGGAATTCTTGTCTAGCTTAATTACAATTGTAAAGGCAAGGTGTAAAACACTTGCATCCTATATGCAATCATCATAACTGACCACTTGTGAGGTAGTGCTATAAATTCCTAGGCCTCGCTTGGAAATGTAGCTGCAGTGGCCTCATCCCAAGTGCCCTCTTGTAACACCTTTCATCTGTCCACTTGAGTAGCCACTCAAACGTTTTCAGAGAAGGCTTTAAGTTGCTTGAGAGTCTCAGTTGGGTTAAAATACAGCACAATACAATTGATTCAGTTGGGTGTTTTTTGTATGGTTTTCAGTGAGCATGCCCTGAATTATCAATTATCGAGTACTCTACCGAGTTTGACCTGCAAGATGTGCTTAGTTGAACCTGTAAAGTATGAGATATTGAGAGTTCTTGAAAAGTTGACCTTCAAATTCCCTGTTTAGTAAATAATCCCCAAAGCACCAGATCAGCCTATGTGATGTTCTTCTTTTGTTACTGCTGAAAACGTGTCCCTAAAAGCAACCAAGTTTTGAACCTGGAATGACCCTGTTTAAAATCAGTACAGATCCACACAGCATTTAAATTTGTAACACCCATGGGCTGTTTAAACACGTACACACCATTCTGCTTAAATAATTACCATGTCGGCTACTATTGATTTCACAGACTTTTTTTCTTTTCAACCAGACATTGAAGAGTTCAAGGAAACACTGGCAGTGAGTAATTAATCTGATTGCCAAAGTAGCTCTTCAATGTCATTGAAGATGCACTTGTTGGCTTCTTGTTTTATGGTTCCTACATCGAAATGCCTTACATTCTTTTTTCTGGAATACGCTTCACTGCCATTTATTTTGTCCTTTTCTCTATTACTTACTGACATTTTTTATACAATACTCTACTCACCAGCAACAGAACATAATAAATCTAAATATCTTTCAGCAACAGATGGCACTTCTGTCATGCCTCATTACCCACTTTTCCTTACAGTGCTGCCAAAAGTGCAGTTCTTAACTATTTCTCTACCAGTATTTCATAGCCCTGTGATGTGGCTCAAGGAAATGCCAAGCAAATAATGAGTCAGCAACACAACAATGTCTTGAGTACGTCTGTTCTTTAATGCTCAGCTTCTTTTTAGAAATATGCCATTTGGAAAATGGCAGCACATCCATTGGCAACTGTAATTGCTTCATGTTGAATTGCGTTTTCCCAAATAAGTCGATTTTTTGTTGATCTCTAAAATGGTGTTTCCCCCACAACATTTGTATGTTTTATATAACAAGATAAGCTAGTAATCTGGGCCAAAAAAGCATTTAGCTGAATAAGGCAGAATGCACACAAGAAAAAATAAAATAGGAAATTGTACAAAAAGTGCCTGAAATATTGATAAGTCTATTTTATGAGAAATTACTTCTTGAAGAAATATTTCTATATATATATATTCATTCACGAAAAGAACTGTGACTTTCATAAACGCTCTGCATTTACTAAAGCAGAGTTTGTCAGTACATTGAATTCAACTAATAAAAAACAATGGTATCAATAATGTAACAAAATAGCAGGATTAAAACAGGTAGCAAAGTATTTTATCCATCACTGTTCCTTCAGATAATTTTGGAATTCAGCCTACATGGCAGAATCTAGTGAAAATCACTGTTCACCAGCTTGGCACTCAATCGGTGAAAAAAACACATTTTCAGTGCCCCTTTAGAGGTAAGTGAAACTATTGATCCTCATTTTTGGTCCAAGTGAAGAGGCCATCTAAAAAATAAAAGAATTTCAAAAAGCCTAATAATCTACAATCTTTTCCATAGTCTTGAAGAAAATACAAACCTTTTTAAAAAGATTTGTTTTTAAGGTTGTAGCTCTCCAGCTGCTCCCATGATCAAACTATTTTTGCCATTTAAAAACAAAATGTTTGGGAATCAGAGGACTTGTAGTTAGACATCAACAGGAAAAATACCTCTTTCCAACTCTATACTATATGGCAAGTAGCAAGCATGTGCAAATGAGGGAGCCCATGTAACAGCAGGTAAGCAATATGCAGGTTCAGAAATGACACCGTCAGCTATTTAGGAGGCAGAGATGGCACAGGCAGGCTGTTTATGGAGTAGAGGTGGTACAGGCAGACTGTTTATGGACAGAGATGGCACAGGCAGTCTGTTTAGGGGAAGAGGTGGCATAGGCAGTTTTTTGGGGGGAAGAGATGGCACAAGCAGGCTGTTTATGGGACAGAAATGTGAAGTTGGGGTTCTCTAGGGCAATTTTCGCACACCAGGGCCCTCTGATGTCTAGTTAGGTCTCTTCTGTGGCATGTGCGCACATGAGCTTGACCACGCAATAAAATATATGGGGCTGGTCTTTAAATATTTCCAGGGCTGCTTTTCTTTCCCAGTCCGACCCTGATACAAAAAAACAGATGTGACCAAGCAGAAGAGTCATATTTTTTGAAATGGAAAACAAGAAACTATAAGAATTAGATTAATGTCATGAGTAAACAATGTGAAATGTTTTCATCCAGGCTGAAAAGATTTCTATTGCTATGAACCTGGTGGCTTCAAGGATTTGCATAACTGTTACTGATGTTTCTATGTTTCTATGATTGTGAACTCATGATATTCCCCTATATTTCAGTTCTCTGGATGTTCAACTTTTCTTTCCTCAGAACTCAAAACCCTCACACGTAACCATTTTATTTGGCAAACCCATTGTCAAAAAATAAATTATTCAATAAATAATTACATAAATAAACCATTCTAATCATTTTCAAATCAACTGAAAAAATAAAAGAAGAAAAAGAAAGGAAAGTGATGAATGCATAAAACAATTTATGTTGACAGTGAGAAGTTCTCAAATATCTACTGTATATCTTTAAGCAGAGGAAACTGGTGTAGCAAGGGTACACCAAGAGGGTGTAACAAAAGCATAATTACATTTCTAATGCACCGCAGATGCTTAGGATTTTAAGAATCGTTATTATAATACCGTAATGTTTCTCTTTCAAAGCAGGCAGCACTTTTACACTTTTTGTCGGAAAAATAAGTGAATAAAAAATATGAATAAATGGAAACAAATTATTTAATGTATTTATTTTATTGAGTAAATACTATTGCATTAAAAATTATTAAATAGCATTCTTAAAATGCAACATTGTCTGTTAATAAAATGCCACCATAATGAATATTCTTCCTAAACTACTATGATTTGGAAAATCCTAAAGAAAATAGCACAAATGATGCTTAAAGTAGAGTTTCTGGTTTTGCCAACATTATTGGGATGTAGGCCAGGTCCTATGCACACATCTGCTTACAATGATTCATTTCCTGCGTTCTCAAATGACCTTTAAAACAGTATCCAGGTTAGTAACAACAGTTGCTAAGGTGTAAATATAATATATTTTGCCATGTCTTGTATTCAGTGGAGCAGCATTTCAAATTCGTAGCGGTATATTTTTGAATACGTATTAAAATCACATTTATGACAAGTTAATTCAGTAAAATTAAAATAATTAAGTCTGAACTCCAACCTAAGTCTAGGAAAATGCAAATAATGTGGGAATCGGAGATTGGGGTGAGTGTTAAATTAATAATGAACAGATGTTATAAAATGCTGCCAATATTCTGAAGGGGATTCAGTCTATAGCGAACTTGGGTCTGCTCCACAGTATTTTTGTAGGCTAAAGTTTTAAGATTCTTGCAGAAGATATGCAGAAATTACAACAGAACAAAAAATCCCACTCCACATACATTTTTTTCTCTTTTTGATTCCATAAATCACGCTTAAACATGAAGGGAGTGTCCATTCTTCGGACAAACATAAATCAATAAATATTTCATAAACACATGATTAGCTGCTTGACCATGATCTTATTTGTTCATGGGATTTCAGAAAATAAACTCTTAAAATAGATTTTTTATTTAAAACGTATGTAAAAGTGTAAATTTTGCCATGGGCACTTAACTGCCATATGACACAAAAGCAGGCATTAATAGATTGTTGCTATAGAAACTGATGAACTTACTTAACCCATTTCAGGACCCAGGACCACCTACAGGATTTTCTGTCTTTTGTTACCTTTTCCTTGAACTGTAATTTTCTTCTTTTTGATGCTACACCTATATCCAGGCACATGAACCCTTATAGAGGGGCACTTCATACCCGCACATGTGTATGTATATGTTTGTGTACGTATCTGTATAATAAGACAGACTTGGGTAACTAACAAAGTTAGGAAAATACACAGTATGTCATCGCATTGTTTTCAAATGGAAGAGCTAAGTAACGGCTTTTTAAAGCTAAATTAAAGGCAAAACGCACACTCACATTCAAAGTAAAATATACTGTTGAATATAACTGATTGATATATGTTGTTAACAAATACATTATTGATACGTAAGAATTATCATCCCATTTACTGTGTGAGTGGTGTATTGTATTACCAAGACAACATTAGCAAAACTTAAAGCACTAAATTTAAAGCAGATGTATGTCCATTTAAGTGAAAGTAGAAAAGCTTTCACAAAACCGTGTATAAAATAAATTATACTGTCATGTGACCTAATTCCAGTAAAAATATAAAAAAATACAAGCCTCTACACCTGTTAATATAGTTTAAGATTATGATAATATGTAATAGCAATTGAAATAAAACATAATTTCAGTTTACTAATGCTCTGCTTACATTACACATTTTTTATAATAATCATACTATTGTTGTTCTCCCAGAAATCTCATGGTGCTGGCACAACCATAAGGGGATTCTGGGTAGGAGCCTACCCAGAATCCCTTGTGGTTGTGCCAGCACCATGAGATTTCTGAGGGAACATAAGACAGGAGGATCCATGTCCCCTGCAGCACTGCGGGGGATCTGGATCTTAGTCTCATAGTCAGACCTATTTGAGGTCTGATTATAAGACGAGGGATATTTTTCAGAGCCTTTGCTCTGGAAAAGACCTTGTCTTATAATCGAGCAAATACGGTATATATATATATATATATATACATAGAATATACTACTATATTTGGATGCCATGGTGTTATACCTGTCAGTGAACTCTGAGGCTCATAAAGCATTACAATCAACTGTTAGAGTATCTCAGGTTAAATCTTGATGTTGGACATTGTAAGCACTGCCAAAAAGTATAATTTGAAGGAAAGCCAAGCATTTTTCATTACTCTGTCGGCATTTAAAATAGCTGACAACAGTTGCAACAGTTCCAGTTTTACTTCTGCACACACATTTATGTTTGCCAGAACTTTGTATGTTTAGCCAGGAGGTACGTAAATTGTGTTATTAATTTCAGTTAATGGTGAGACTGTGCAGCACAGCATCCTATAGATTAAGGGTGTTCAAGTGGGCTTTCCATTTTCCTGCAAGTAACTAAACACCAAAGTGTCGAGGCACTCTTAAAAAACGTTTCCTGGCATATTATGATACCATCTAAAAAAATAAAGGTTCATGTTTCCAAAAAGTATCTATTTCAGGCACAATTAAATGCATAATAGTTCTTAAAAATAAAATATGAAATGGGTAAACATTTCTAAAATGCAATCAATCTCAATTGCTGGTAAATAATCTTTTGAAAAAGTTTTGGAATTGTGCAGAGGCTTTTTAAATTGTTGTAAATGTGTTTTGATCTAGGTGCATCCCCCGTGTCTACTGACTGGGCAAAGTTATAACAATAGTCAACGATAACGATAAAAAAGTATTTCATGAACATTAATTATTTCAGCTTCAAGGCCCTATGTAAAATCGTTAGGAGGGCCATCTGTAAGTGTAAGTGTAAGTGTTTTCTTTACAGGTTAACCATAATACTTGTCTACAGTGTTTCCGTATTTTCCAATCTGCTATAATATTGTGACTGCTTTGTGAAATTGTGGTCCCATAAATGTGGTTCCATAGCACACACAGTAGTGCATAGTACAAGTGGCTTCCATATCTGTCATTATTGTAAAGACATCTTTAATTACCTAGGTTTATGAATTCAATCCTCAAAGCATCTAAAATACAACATTTACCACCCCATGATTCAAATTAATGATAAAATACAATAAAAAAATTAATAAAAAATAAGCAAGGTCCTCCTATCCAAGGAAGGGTCATGAATGAGTGCCCCCCTTCTTTCCTCCATGCTCCCTTCACCTCCCACCCTGACACAGAGGACAAAAGCAATTGAGGGGCATCTATGCCCCTGTGCTCACAAGCATAAGGGAGTTAACATGCTTAAAAATGCTTTGGACCCTGTCCCATTCTGTGCCTCTCCCCCACCTTCATCCTTGCCCTATGGGTTTTGATTTTTTTTGTAGGGGATGAGTCCCTCTTAAGTAAAACCTGTGGCCAAACTAAACCAAAAGGACAGGAAATGAAATTTGTCGTCCAACGAATGAATGGACCAAAAATATAACAAAAATGTGTACAAATCGTTTTTGGTCCATTTGCACAAGTAAAATAATAACAGTCCAAAGGCCTTAATTGCCACTTTTCTTATATATTATATGGTTTAAAAGAAAAGCCATACTTTTCGTGCAATACAATTTGTGTGGGTGCACTAAATGTGAAAAAGGGAAATTATGGCTGAACCAGGAAATAAAAGAAATGTTGAAAGCATTGTCACCAACAAGTGTAAAAATGTCTTCATTATCGGGAGGTTAAAGGCACTTGACTGCCATCTTGAAATGGTTGTTTCCCCCTAATATGAGCCAAGACCTGTTGCTTCTGTATCTGTGACATTTGTACTCGCTTGGCATCAGGTTATTGTGGTACTTGCAGAATTATTTTTCTGATGTGCGAACCCTACTGCTACCTTCCTCCCATGTAAAACAGTGCTGTGAACAATACTAATTACTACTGAATTAGTGGCTAAATATTCATTTTCCTTAGTAACCTGATCATAGTTCTATTTATAACAACTAATACACTGAATCATTAAAGATGATTCCCATCTATTTGTGAAATGAGTTATACATTTTTATGGCAAGTGAATCACCTTTTTATGTTTAAAAAACAAATAAGGAAACCACAGTACATATTATGTCCTATCTGATTTGGAGTTTGGCCAGTATCCTTTTTATTGTATATTGCACATTTCATAACGCATAGTGAATGAATTTCGGTACCCTTATCATCTAAGGGAAAGTTGATAAAAGCTCTGCCAACCCCATAGCTAAATGTAAGCAATATGCCGCCAAAAGTTGACTAAATATTTAACATTTGAATGTATGTGCGGTTTTCAACCAATCAGTGTCCTCTATGTCTATCACATGACTACATGGAAGCATTATTGGAAAAATGACATTAGACATTAGCAAAATTAATCCCAGGCCTTGTTTGTTATGGTCCCAGCTACCACAGGAGTGCCTCATTAATGGTGTCCAGTACTTGTGGGATATTCCTTAAATAAAAAGGAGACATGGGACATGTGGGACATGGAAGAAGGTTGGGAGACATTTAGAGAGCGTAACAGAGTGTGAGATAGCGTGAGACAGCCCGTGAGAGAGCGTGAGTGAACGAAAGTGAAAAACCAACAAAATGCAGATGCAAATTTGCAGCTCTTTGCTTTGCGTTTTTGCACCTCTTCATTTTCAGAGATTTATGCAAATTAACAAAATTGGCAAATGTTGTTAACATTAAAATTTAAACAAATCCAAATGCACAAGTCTAGCATGTTGTATGAATTGTGTAAATGTTGAAGTGTGTAAAAGGCACTCAAAATGACCCCAAGGTACATTTCATGTACTCTCAGCAATGTATCCTTCTACTATATTTAACACGTTATTAATTGTTTGTTATTTTTGATCTGAAGATTATGCATGTTAAAATTCATCACGACAACTCTCATATTGACTATTGTAATACAGAATGAGCTACGCAACTGCAGTCAGATTGCATCAAGTTGAGCTATTGATTCATCTGGCCCCATAATTTGACTTGTAGTGAATTAGAAAGAGTAAGGAGACTTTCTATAGATCTGTGCTTCTTCCAAGCAGGTAACAAAGGGTTACCTATTTTTTCTTTGACATTACAATTAAAAAAAAAAAATCAAACAACTATAACATTTGGGTACATATACAAATAAACTCAACATAATCAACAAAACAAACACAAAAACAAACATAGAAAGATATATCTTCTTATTATTCTGCGCACGGAACACACTATGAACTTGGTGGTTTTGTAATTACATGCTCAGCTAGATTTGGATACAGACATTAATTATTCTCAAAGTTCAGCCTTTCAACAATTTGTGTTACACATATTTACTACCTCATTTTAAAATATAGAAAATAAATTATGTATGTATACATTTAGTGAGAGAGCAAGGAGGTGTGTCTTTTTTGGTGTATTGCATGTAAGTATGCATGTATATGAAATATAGCATATATTACCCTTTGTTTTCTAAATGCATTTGCGCATTCACAGCTTGAATGCTCCTTCAATAGGCATTTGGGTATCCCAGCTGTGCAGGAAATAGATTGTCTTTGTTCTCGTTCCTTCTCCCCATGATTACACATTATCAGCAACAAACCTCTATTGAACCTAATATGAGTCTTAACCCAGTGTATCGCGTATTCACAGAAGCGCTTGTTGCAAACGTCATCAGGTCTCAGGTCAAATGACACAATTGAGCTAAATGCCAAATATTTGGTAATCTATTTACTTACATAGACTTTTTTTTCCATTGCTTCAATTGGCACACAAAGCTACTTTAATGGATCGAAGCAGAATAACATTAGTTGTATTGCACAACTGGGCTTATTGCTAAAACACATTAGCTAAATGCACTCCAGGTATTGATATAAATACAAATAGTTTTTCAAACCAAATAGAATGTATGAATCAGGTTTGTATAGACTATTATTGTTTCACTTTATTTACTAACAGCTACAGTATGATTAAAAAAAAAAAAGAATCATTTTATTTTAAACCTAGCACAAGGTTAATGTAGAAAAAATGTTTTACTTGGCCTCAGTTTATCCACATTTTCCACTTGCTCCTAGCTAAATATTGTTTTTTTTTGTGATATCTTTGAAAATGTAGTATAAGTTTACATGATTTTAAGAAATCCTTGGTTATCACACAATATCAAGTTAAATAGGAAATACTTTAAAAAAATAAGCAAATAAAAAAATAAAGACAATAGAGTTATATCATGAAATTTAGTGTAATCCTGTGGCATTGAGTAAATATGGAAGAAGCATGTATGAGCTTCAAATGATATTTCATTGTAACGCTAATCCATTTTTTGTTGCTACCATAATTTAATTTAATAATAGAAAAAATAACCAAGTGTGTAATTATTACATTGTAGCTACAGGTTGGGGTGCAACAAAAAGAAACAACTGTAATCAAAAGTATAAAAAATGTGCAAATTAATTCTTAGGAAAGCAAGAACAGTTTTGTGTTCATGGCACAGTGATCCCAAAGTATCAATGCAGAAGTGGAAAACACTTAATCACAACTAGATGTATTGCACATGACATATGGGAAACCTAAACAAGGCAATTTTGGTGTTTTGCTGCACACGGCATTAAAAGGAGCTGTGCCCCTAGATCTTCATGCCAACCGTGGAGGGGGTGGCTGGGGGTTGCCCTAAACACACTACCGTTCCCCCTCCAGTTTTCATTGAAATATACCAAAAAATATTTTAGCTTAACCTATGACGCAGAAATAACATATCATCTAAGCATGTACCAGTTCAGTATAAGGTTTCTGTTTCATCAACCTGTACTTTGGTACAAAATTCATTTTATGCTTCCCATATGTACCTCCTTGGGGACCCTAATCCATCGGCCCCTCTTTATGTCCCTGGCATCTCTCTTTCTAACTCCTTGATCGTGAGTGGATATGAGTGTCTCAGTGTTCTACAGCCCTAAACGTCACAGTAATTTATATATAATAATAATAATAATAATAATAATAATAAAAATAGTTTCTAAATTAAATTGTGTAAATAAAATATATTATTCTGATATTTAATAATTTCTTATTTACATAAATAGCAGGTCACAAAATCACATGAAATGTCTTGGTAAATCCTTGCCCCGTTGTTCATCTACTAAGTATCTATCCTTGCTCATAGTCAATGCTGGGAATTCTGTTTTTTTTTTACTTACTCAGACTTCCTCTGCTTTTTTCTCCCTTTCTTTTCTCTTCCAAAATGCTAGACTTATTTTCTTTAGAAGATCTGACTGACAGAGGAAATTGGTATGTGTACTGATGTCCTAAGGACAATTTGCTTAATCATGACCATTGAAGCAGAACTTAGTATCCATCCATAAACATTCATAATTATAAGCATTGGTCTAATATATGCACAGGACAGCCATGACCCAATGCTTTAACAATCTAACATTTATATTCTGTTTGGCAAGATGAGAAATTTACTTGGAAAAGGTAATTTAGATTTAAATGAACTGCGCACTGAACTTAAATGGTGTCATATATTATTTTGAATAATTTTAGTAGAGCTAAACATAATTACAGTAGTACTTGATGTCATAAGTAAAAGTTATTTCTTTAGATACTTTAGATTCCATACTTAATTACATACATTTTTATATGAAGACTGTGTAACAGGGTGTAAGTAGAAACCACAGGCCCCTTGTGCAAACATTGCCCCGGAACCCCCTAACTTCACAACTTGTCTGTGCCTTCTTTGGCACTTGCCAACATACACTCTGGCATACATATGTAAACACACTTACACAAATTACACATACTCAACTATACTGACCGACAAACATGAACACATTCATTCTAACACACACTCCATTTTACTCATTTACACATACATGCTAACACACACACACCTACACATCCATGCTCACACACACACCTACACATCCATGCTCACACACACAATTACACATCCATGCTCACACACAAGTCAGCTCACACACACAAGTATATATGATCAACACACAATTACACATCATGACACACAATTACACATCCATGCTCACACCCACACACACAATTACACATCATGACACACAATTACACATCCATGCTCACACATACACACATAATTACACATCCATGCTGAGACATACACCCACAATTACACAACCATGTTTTACCATACTGTGTATGACCGTATACTGCTCAACAGTGTGGTCACTCTGTGAAGCTATCATCAAAAATCAGAAGTCAATGGCGTGATGTGGTTACAAGATAACAGCTCTCATACAGCAAGACACCACTTCATGGGTAATTTTATACTAATACATATATGAAAAGAGGAAAAACTTCAATTTAACATTTAATTACATGTAGCAGAACAATTTGCATTTGATGAATATTGAATTAAACAAATAATCAAAAGGTTCAGCTCTGATTTTTAAATCAGTTAGTAAAAGCTTATAGTTCATATATATATATGTGTGTGTTCCCTCCAGCTGCAGAACTACTCAAACCATAGGACACTTGTGTGTGATATCATGTTGATATTAATGTTTTGACCACGGCAAATTGTGTAAAGTTTCCTATTTCTAGCCAAATAAATCATTAACACTGATCTAAACAGCCTCTGCTTGAAAGGTTTATCTTATCAGCCGCAGTTTACAATGGCATTTCCTGATACTTTCTGGGTCCAAACGTGCCACAGGATGAGTTCTGTTTCCTGATGTGAAACGCCCAGCACGTCTGCATTTGTCTGTAGTCAAATACGATGGTTTCACTTCCAACTCAATTTTAACCTAAAACTCAACAGCTATTGTCTTTTAGAAAGAAAAAAAAGACATTCTCTGAAACAACAAGATCAATGAATCATCATTCTCGTCTATTGTCTAAATCACTAAAAACAAAAAGCTGATGCAATTTTTGTAGCCTGTGAAAAAAAATGGAGTATCAAAACTAAAATATAACCATTGTATTATAGCTGTGAATAGATTTAAAAACTATTGACTTTTTAATTGGGTTTACTCGCAAAATGGTGAGGGTTTTTAGGAGCACCAACTGAATGAGCTTCTCCTACAAGAGCTTGGTTGGCCCCAGTTTATTGAATAGTTAAAATAATAAAGAACATTTTTAAAAAAATGGGAGCATGCCTCTTCTTTACCATCTCTGTTAGCAAGACAAAATGCCGCCTGGGGCGAAGTTTAAAATGCCGCCCCCCCATTAGCTACTCTTCTTCTCCCTCCGTCCCTGCCGCCCCCCATTATCTATCCTTCCTCTCACTCCCCCTCCCTATTATCTACCCTTACTCTACCCCCCTTGTACTTACCTTTCAGCAGTCCTGCGGCGAGTCTCCCTGCTCGGTCTCGGTGCCGGCTTGTAACGCTGAGCACCGGAAATGACGTCATCTTCCGGCGCTCAGCATTACAAGCCGGCACCGAGACCGAACAGGGAGACTCACCACAGAGGAGAGAGAGGGGCGCCGAGCGGGTGCTGACAACTTGGTAAGTGAAAACCACTCGGCGCCCCTCTCTCTCTCTCTTCCGCTTTAAAAAAAAAAAAGGGCTTGGGGTGGCAAAGTGCCACCCCTTCAAAAGTGCCGCCTGGAGCAGTTGCCCCACTCGGCTCCATTGTTGGGCCGGCCCTGTCTGTTAGTGTTGGAAATTTGCATTAAGCCTTTTGAGAATGTATGGTTCTCACCCATACTCTCCACCACTATGCTATGGGTTGGGAGGCTAACATATATGAAAAATTTAAAAATTCTACTTAACATAACAAGTGGTGCCAGGGAAAAAATCAACCATCCTATAGATAGGACAAACAGTATACAAAAATAGAGTCTCATACAAATAAAAAGGGTAAAAAAGCATAAAAATTCAGATTCCTGAGTTGCTGCTTCCTTCCTTCTTCACCTCCTCTCTCTCTCTCTCTTTTTATCTCACTCTATTTTATCTCTTTAACATATTTCTTTTCCACTCTCTCTATTTCTTCTCCTTTCATTTCCTCTCCTTTTTTATTTTCTTTCTCACTTTTCTTTATTCTCTTCTTCCACTCTCTAATTTCCTCTTGTTCTCACTTTTCTAGCTCTCCTCTCATTTTTCTCTCTGCAAAAGGTGGGAACACTAGGCGTTAACCTCTAAAACAGTGGTTCTTAACTGGGGGTATCAATATTGCTTGGGAGTATGGGAACCAAATGATGGGGTATGGGATTGTATAAGTGAAAATTTAAAAAAAAATGTTTTTAGATTAACTAGCACCATTATTAATACAGATTTAGGCTGCAAGGCCACTAACCAATAGCAATTAGATTGCTCAACACAGACATCTTTCCGCTTGCCAGTATTGTCTGTTAATACCTTTCTTTTTAATAGTGTCTTTTTCTAAACAATATTTCAATGGATACTGTTTCTTAACAAAAAAAAACACATTGTCATTAACTGTACCTCGATTCCATGTTTTCATTACACAAAAAACAGCAAAAATCTCACTAGTTTTAGCTATACTATATAGAAACCTGATGTTTTGATGACAATGCATTCTGAATAAATTGACATTAATATGTAGTTAGTCTTCCCTTTGCAGGCATAACAGTTTCTACTCTTCCACAAGATTTTGGGGAGGTTCCGTGGGAATTTTTGTCCATTCATCCAGTAGAGCATTTGTGAAGCCAGGCACTGATGTTGGATGAGAAGACCTGGCTCGCAATATCTGTTCTAGTTCATCCTAAAAGTATTCAATGGGGTTGAAGTCAGGGGTCTACACGAGCCAGTCAAGTTCTCCCACACCAAACTCATCCAGCCATGTTTTTATGGAGCTTGCTTTGCGCACTGGGCCACAGTCATGCTAGAATAGAAAAGAGTCTTCCCAAAACTGTTCCCACAAGGTTGGAAGAAAAGCATTGTCCAAAATGTCTTGGCATGTCCGCTTCAGCATACAAAAACATTTTGGACAATGTTATGCAAATGTCTATGAATTTAGAATGTGATGTCCCTTTTGGTGTTATGGTCAGGTGCTCCAATACTTTTGTCTATATAGTGTAGCTTGTTCATTAGAAAGTTATTGTTTTTATATACATAAACATGATAAAATCCTTATGATTTTCTTTCAGTTGATGTCCTGTTCCTAGCTATTGACATTTATATGACAGAAAATATATACAATTGGACCAACAACAGATATTTGCTTAGGGCCCCAGTTAACTTGCTATGATATTGGTCCAGCCATTGCCAGGTTTTCATCGACAACATCGATAATACAACAATATAATACTCCAACACATAAAGTAATGTCTAATTTTACCTTTATTGGGTAACAGGAAAGATGAAAAAATAGTTTAGTTGAATCTAAAATTATAGTATTGTTTAAATTTTGCTATAATTGGCATCATTTAATCTTGTTGCTTCCTGTTTTCACACAATGCGAATGGAAATCTGAAAGAAATGTTAAAAGTTAGACTCCTGTATTCATGGAAATGTAATTAATTTTTTATGTTTTTTGTGCATTTCATTATTGCTGCAGAGGGATGCTAAAATAACAAAAGCTGGATGTATTGAGCAGGTCTATATTTCATTTTGTTCTACTATTGCTTTTATTTTGTTGTTAGTACATTTTCAGCTAATTATCTAACTATGGTATCAAAAGAAAGCCCTCTCTCCTGAAAAAACAATATATATCGTTTACATGGGTACACTATTCGCAGGAAAGGAGAATAATCGCTGAACAGACATAGCGCAAAAATGGCAAAATTGCTCCGGGCATTGAGGTACCAAAAACCAGAAGGTTTAATGGGACTGAAGGGGTTAATAGAGTACCTAACATAGGCATACAGAGGCCCTTTATCGCTTCCATCCCTCCTGTGTTCCAATGGCACCGTTGGCTAATTGATCATCAGAAAATCCTTTTGCAAATATGTTACACAGCTAAAAATCTCCTTGTTTTCCATGACAAGTTACCCCAACCTTTTGAACAGTAGTCTCATATATATATATATATATATATATATATAATATATATATTCCCAGACAACAATGGGGGATTTTAAAATCTGATGTTATTTCCCAGGGAATTAATCTAGTTTTTTTTTTTTGCAGTAGGGTGTATAATAAGCCCAGTAAATCATTTGTCTATTATTTCATATACTTGCAAACAATTGTAAATGATGTCCTTTGCTACATTCTGTATAGGGCGCTCTTTCTTATAATCCCACCAGGCCATTATTGTCAGTGACCTTTTGAAAAATGGGGTTCTGTTTGGTGAAAGTCAACCAAAGAATAGCTTCATAGTCTGTGCTTCAGAAAAAACAATTCAACAGATATAATTTTAATTCTGTTGAGCGCACAGAAAAAGGAATGCTGATGTTTAAATACTATGTATACTGCTGCCATTTCTGTAACCTCAAGGGACTTGGCTGTGCAAAGAGTGACATCTGCTTAATAACTGAAGTGTCTGTAGTTAGACATACTGGAATGTAAAAAATACTGACAAAGTCATAATTAAGTTTTGTTTCATACATAGAACTGTAATTCTGTGAGAAGCATTGTAAAATGCCAATAATGAATGTATTGTCTAGTTTAATGAAAGGCTCTTTTTTCATGATAGCTACCTAATTTCATATAGAGAAAAAAAATGCCATAAAGTTAAAGATCATTTATGGACATATGCAGAAAGTGTGGGGAAAGTGTAAAATAATTACATTTTATAGCCCTATTTTTTATTGTTATGTTGCTTATTTGATTTATCCTATATGTTTCATCTTATACAGTGTTCTAGGTACCTTTAGCCGTATTTGTATGTAGGCTTGTGTCATGTGTGGCCAAGCATATCTAGCTGGTGGCTGCACACTTCAGCAACCAATCTGTTACTTGTATATGAAGTGATATTGGGCAGCAGTCTGGTGAGCGTGATGGCCAGTCCGGGCCTGGTGCGCAGTACCCAGTGCCACGAGTCTTTAAGAGATGGTGTGTACCTTATACCTGCGCTCAGCAGGGAGGATGATGGCCTTGGAGCTGGGGCTGCAGCTCTGGGTCAGGCCCAGGCCAGTCATAATTGTAAATATGTCATTGGGTGTTGGGGCATGTTTCTTGGCAGACACTTGAGCCACAGAGCAAGTAGGACGCTATGTGTCATACAATGGCGATTATACCCTCAAGATTTTTTGGCTGCCAGTCACTCTGGAGAAACCTGATTTCATGCAATATAGAATTAACTGAATGTTGTCGGCCCATTTAGCTCTGTATACATACCATTTGAGAGTTGGACAACAATAAATTATAGCATGTCACCCCTGTGGTATTCCCCCACTAGAGATTCAATTACTCAGATGAGCAAAAGTGATTCACACAAAATTGGCCTAAGGTTGATAAAATATTTTAAAATTGTAAAAATGTAGGCAATGTCTTTTTTTTTACTTGGCACCTCAACGATCTAAAAGCCTATTGAAGTACCTGTGCTAACTTCCCCCAATAATTCCCTAAATATAAAAATAACTGTGAAAAATATTAAAATAACTATTAACCATAAGAAAGCTACGTTTTTACTGTTTTTTTAACTTTGTAAATACAACATCATTTTGTTTCCAAATGTATCTTTGTAAGGGCAAGTGAAAGTCAGAGTAAAGCTTCTATTTTATTTTTTTTTTAGGTATTTCCTTGGCTACTTTACTATGAATGAATAAGTAAGCTACAAAACGTTTTCTCCATTACCTTTTATGACGCAAAGAACATACACAGATCTTTGATAATTGACCTCTGAGTTATGCCACATAGGAAATGAACAGATTAGATTAATCCCATGGTTTGTCCACAGAAAAGGAATGTTTAGTAAGTGAAACCATCCAGACATTATTAAAATGTAATTCTCCTGCTCTTCAAAACGTTTTGTTTATGGAAAATGCTTCCAAATACCTACTTGAGCAGTGGACTAAATATCCTGTGTTGCATCTTCAGACACATAACTATTCCTAGTAGGGATCTTTAAAAAAATAAATTATGACGTTTTATCTTGCTAGAAAAATGTTAACACATTAGACCTGCAGAGAGATACAGATGCTAATATCGGCAGAATTGGGTTTTTTTGTTTTTTTTAAATACACTTTTTAATAAACCTTATTTGATTACCCAGTATCAAATGGGTAATGGACTGTTTAGGCTTCTGCTCAGAATACCTGGTTAGTAGAGTGTATCAAGTTATCCCCTATTTTTTTAAGAAAATGAATGCTGACATGCAAGGAATCTCTAACATTGTAGCCAATCAGTGGCAGGAAAGCACAACCATTGACATGAATGTGATTGTTTTCTATGCATGCTTATGGTGGTCTGAGCAGACCCCTGCATGTAACTAGCATGCACTGGACTGGAGCTCACTAGAGGTAAGTATATAACGCGCAAGGAGATATGTTCAGCTGTATGGAAAATAGCTGGGGGTGGAGAAGAGGGCAAATTGATATATTCTCCTGAATCCCCCACATGGATTTGTAAAAGGAACACACCGTAAACCGAAAGGGACTTAACGGTTATATGCATATGATGGCTGGAGTGCCCCATTACAGCCTTCTCATGTGTAAGATCAAAACATCTAAATCACTTTGTAGAAGTTTTTTCGTACCTCTTGGAGACAAAATTAAAAATGTGGATTTTTACTTATGGTTTCTTCTGGATCAAAAATATCAATGCTTAGAAAGGTTGAACATGATAAGCTAGTGTACTTTAACCTAATTACATGTGTATCTATTTCACTAAGATTAATGTAAACTAACCAGCTCAACCTGTAGTTTTTGGGAGTCAAAAAAATCACTGAACCATGGAAAGCAAGTATAACTCCAGTGGAGCCAGAGTGGATCACTGGATCCTAAATCATCTTCTTCTGGGGACTCTGTATTCACTTGATCTTAGCCAAAAGTCAGAGAAGTGTACTTGGTTAGATGGGGAAGAGTGCAGCTCCATAAGAAACCTTTAGGGGGAACCTATGATATTTACAGACACTCATCCTAAAACATTTAGAGAGCAGTCTCAAGTGCAAAGAGCAATAACAGTTGGACTGCATCACACTTTGCAGTGAAAGGACATAGGGAACAGGGTATTTGCTCCACATATAGTGGATATGTCTGAGGTTGATATGACAGACTAAGGCACAAGTTACCAAATCAGAAAGATTGTTGATATGAAGTTATTATGTGTAGCTTGATTTGTTTTTCTCCCATTCTTGCCATCTAAATATTGGCTAGTGTAAAAATGTGAGGTCACAAATGGTCAGGCCTACCAAATGGACTACACAGGCGGCTGCTTAGCCTGTGTAGTTGGTCGGGTGCGTCAGCTCCAGGTTCTCTCCTATATGAACAAGCCGGTGTGTGCTGAGACATAGCCTAGGGTGCAAGGAAACCCTAGCAACTTAATCTATCATTAGCTAATTAACAATAATGGGTCAAATTATTGAATTATTTTCTTAGTAAACGCACACAAGCATATTTTTTTCGTTGCCTAAAGCAAATTGGCCAAAAGTTTCAAGTGTGCTAAATATTTATATGTCACTATTTATATATCACTAAAACACAATTTAGACTTGAAGTGACAAGCAAAATGTTTGTTATTGTATAGATGTTCTAGGTTAATCTGTAAATAGTTATAATGATAATGATGATGGTCGGTGACAAATCCACCATTAACACAAGTTGCATAACATTAAATGGACAGTATAATGTCCCTGACACCCTACTATAGAAGAATGGATATTAAATCAAAGAGAGGACACACATGCACACAGGGGTCTGAACAGGCCTCGACACGCATGTGCTGATGCTGGAGCTGACTGGAGGTGACTATATTACATGCGGGGAGATGTGTTTGTTCAAACACATCTCCTGAGCAGCATTTAACTGCGGGTGGGGAAAGAGGAAGTACATATGGGGGAATTTGGCAGAATCTCCCACGTGTTTTCAAAACTGACAATATTAACATTTAAAGGAACCACGCAGATATCATATCCATTCAATTGTATATCAAAGCTGGAGTGTCCCTTTAACAATTTCAGAACATACCGAGCAAATTGTTTTTCAATCCTATGACATCCATATCATGATCAAATAAAATGTGTATCTGTTCATGTGCTACTTTTGCCACATCAGTATTGTAATGCCATGATTGTCATCTGGAAAAACAAGATGCCTGACCACACTTTCATTAGGAAGAATGGAAACAGGCACAAGTGAGATAAGATTCATGAAACCTCTGTGGTTAAAATTCAGCGGTATCCTCCATACACATTTCCATCCCCATCCGCCAGTTATTTTCATTTGTGAAGATGTTCTGTGTGCCGACAGTGTGACCTCCAGAAAGATAGGAAACATTGCAGGAGGGGGTTAAACGGGGCCTGAAAAATAGGAGTGGGTCACCTATAGATTGGGATGTTTGGTACCTGTTCCTTTGTAATAACATGTGGGACCCGATCGCCCCAGGGTTATTAATGTAAAAGGTACCATAACACAAAATATGACATATTAACATATCAGGCAGGAGTTGGATGCTAGGTTTCACACCCCATCTGTAAAAACTGTAGGGAGACGATGGGTTGTCTGGTAGTTGATGGGATTATACTCCTGATCCAATTATGTTGTGTATATAAATATCTGTGATGTTCCCAATATCTTTACCTCAATACGAGTTCTGTCTCGTTATTGGGGTTACTCTTGGTGATGTCCTTGTCAGGACAATAAAACACTTTATTGCTATGCTACAGTGCCAAAGAGGTTTCCTTGGAGCGGTCTTTCCTGCTGTCTTCGACACTAGCTCAACCTGACATTTGAAGTCTTGTCTTGTATTCCTGGTGGCTATAGGGAGAAGAAAGCAGCGTCTGGTGGGTGTACCCAGTCGGGGCACAGGTCAGTCCCCTCACATTCACTTCCAATGTGTGGAGGCTGGAAAACAAATCAAAATACCCAAGACAATGTCCAAAAATGGTAACATAGGACATTATTTCATAAACCCGCACTTTTAAGCACCTAGATTATCATTATTTGTTCAGATCAGCAAAAGGTAAATCTGCTAGCTTTTCAATCATATCGCAAGGCTGACAAACAATTAGGAGTCAGCAGCATGGTGTTTGCTAGGACAGACGATTTCAGGCAGGTAGGGTTAACTTGAATTTAACTTGTGAAATGTGAGCGTGAGCCAGGGAAAATTGGTGCCTGAAGGTTTGAGAGCCTGCAGGAGATGCAACAAGAATGATGGTGCGTGCTAAAATTCAACTGCTGATTGGTGAAGGGAGCACTATGCATTGTGAGACATTCACTTCGTCAGTAACATCGGTAAATAAATAGAAGCGCTGCTTGATCCATTCCCAGTGTCCACTAACAAAGTTTAAGCAAAAGCAAAACAGCAAAAGAGCAACCACTGCCTACCTTCTCTTTTAAGGACCTTTTGTCAGGACCTTATTAGGTCATATACAGTAAGTCTTCATTATGAACAAGTATTAGGATCTGCTTTATGATATTTAGTAAAATTTTAATTGAATATTAAAATTTTAATGTATAATTATACTAATCCCACAACACACAGATATACCATGGGGGTTCATGGATTATGGAAACTGGACAAACTTTCTCTCCTTGAATAGTAAATCTAGGAATAAATATTTAATAATAATGGACAGGTACTAATAATTTATACTTTTACAAAATAGTTAATGTTTGACATGTTAAGCACAACTTTCCTAATGTCTACGGGACTCTTTTGGCCTTCAAACTTGCTTATCTTTGTTCACCCAGAACATGTGGATACGGTAATGACACATTGTTAGTCATCTTATCAAATAATATGTTCCTATATGTATATACTCCTTGAGGTCAAAAGCTTTTTATACTTTACTTTAGGTCACGTTATTAAGTGACTAAAATATTCACTCAATGTCTGTATGTTGACATCCACTATTAATTTTCATCAATTAGCTTCTACTAAATGGTCAACTCTTTATACACAGATAATTGATGCCATCATTCATATTGTATCCCAGGCTATTTATTGTTTTTTTCTTTACAACAGACTATTCCCTTTTGTCCCATACATATTCTATTTGTTTGAACACATATATGTATTGACAGCTTTATCTTAATATATTTGAATATTTGAATGTACTTACTAGCATATTTCTAAGTGCCTCTTATTAAAAGGAACTGTCCATCTTTGAGACCCAAGGAGTGGGGTCTCTTTTTAAACCCCTGATACCCCAGCTCTGAATTTTTAGTAGGTCTAAGCTCTACAATAATGTCTAATTAAACATCATAACATATGTTTATAAAGGTAAAGGTGTAATTAAAATGCATTATTTGTCTTTTAAATGCCTTAGTTACAATATTAGCTTACACACCTAAAGTGGAGTAAAATCACTCACAACTGTATTATGTAATTACAGGAGAAGGCAAGTCAAGCCAATTGACCCAGTGATATAGTGGTGCCTAAAACACATCTGTAAGACTATATTCTGAGGAATCTGATCCTTAATTTGTTGCTTCATACATTGTTTACAGCAATTACAGTGTTAAATGTCATTGCAAGAAATATACATTCTCCGCAGTAGTGGTTTTGGTCAAAGAAGCATAGAACTTGACAGCAGACAAGAACCATTCAGCCCATCTAGTCTGCCCATTTTCTCTTGATGTAAAAATGTAAACCTTAAACAGTCTTTGGTCTCGTAATTGGCAACTAAGTCTATGGGTAGCCTTCCCTTACCTCCCTGACGGATGTCTTGCATGTTTAAGTGTACAATCACTGCTCTACTAATTTAATGTCGAGACACCAACATTACCAGCCATCCATTGTAGGTGCATGGTGGTAGTGATGCACCATTATCTCCCAGGTGGCAGTACGGATGATTAATGTATAAATATTTTTTTACCTATAGAAATGTTTTGAAGACACATTGATGAACTGACAAACCAAAAAACATTCATATGACATAAATTGAACATTTTTGATTTTCTGATTATCCCACCTACTGAGAAGGTCCTAAATTAGGAAGCATCAGGAGTCTACTATGAAAATATTTTGTACTGGTCTAGTGGTGGAGTCTCAGAAGGAAGTGATTAAACCTGCATAAACAAATGCAGTTTCAAGGTCATGTGAGACAGAAGAAGACTATTTTTGTTATAGGTGTATAAAAATATTCCTAACCTCTTTTCAAGAGCCAATAAGAAGGCAATTGGTTTTAATTTCTTTAATGAAAGATAAAATATGGTCCAATTTGGGACCACAGGTGTCCCACTTGTTTTTCTTTTTATCTGCCTTAATCTGTATTTTGCAATAGATTTATAATAACAATAGTCATGTAATGATAAATAGCATATGTCCATCCATTAAACTTATCCAACCATTTTCCTTTGGTATGGCTGGAAGGAATTATTGCGGCTGTTGAAAAAATATTTGATTTTCCATTCCAACCATTCTCTTGTGAAATGACCTCAAATATGATTAATGTCTATGGCAAGTTTAAGACTTAATAAAAATGACAGGTGGATAATTGACCAGATTATTTTTACAGTGGTTAAACATTTGTTGAAAGCAATGGCACAACATCTTTTTATTTGATTATTTACAATAAATATAGGTTGAAAAATAAAAATGTCCTCTCTTTCTTTTGACACTTTCAAATTTTCTGTTCCAGGATTTGTGAGACTCCAGTCTTGGGAAATGAAACACTCTTGGCAGTGTTCACTTTGTGAAGCACTCAAGAGGGCAATGGGAAAATATTACATTTTCTATGGCGATTTATACATTCACTTTAGGCTAAAACTATATTTAGAGGTTATCTTTAAAGGTTATTACATGTCCTTTTTTTAAAATGGCTGATAAAACACTTTTTTATTTTTATTTTAAACTTCACTACCCCTTTTTTAAAATCATAAGTAAAGAGTAAAGAGTCACTTCACTCCTTGTGTTTCATTGCTATCAGGGTTTCACAGAATAAATCAGGAAACGATTAGGAAACTTTCGCAAAATATTAATTTATAACTAATTGTTGCAAAAAAATGTAGCTGCTTTCTTGGTTTCCTTAGTGATGTCATTAAAAGAAAAATTATCCGCACAAAAAAAAGCAAAACATTACTACAGAAATATCACAATCAAAATAAACCTCTTGACACTTTTTTGTAAATTCCCAATTTGAATGTGTCTGTTCTTTGCTGTTCCAGTAACCCTGAATTTAATCTAGAAAGACTTCCTTTTTTTTGAAAGATTTATTTTCTATCTGCAGCTAAAAGCATGATAAATATTCATAAGATATTAAAAAAATACTTCTATTTCTCTGAACAAAGTAAACAATGGTGGTGGGATATTACAGGAAGCCCATTGCGAGCGCATTTGAAGGGGGTCCACGACTTACCACCCCCTGTCCTGGTCCACTGTCCTCAATGTCTTGTGGAGAGCAGAAGATATGTTCCACTTAATTACAAATTGTATCTCTTATTATCTCAAATTAATGAGTGATGGCATTTGATATGGCCCACCAGAGACCTAAGAAGGCCTGTACCACACGGGTACTGATCATTTGCTTTGGCTCATTTCATTCAGAAAAGCTTGGACTCTCTCCGCATACATAGCCAAGTAGTAAGTGCATATGTTGCAGCATTAGTTATTACAACATTGGTATTAGTTTTAGCGTGTTTCATTATAAAAGCAAAATCAATTTTTAAAGTCCATAAAAGAAACTATAAGAGTTGTACTCTACATGAAAGTAGTAAGGGCCACCCAAAATATACACTATTAGACACCAAATAAAAACGATAGAAATGGGCATTTATACACATTCTCATTGTAATTGCCCTGTACTAATATAAGGCATATATGATGCAGAAGGCTAGGTATACAGACAATTCAACACTTAGGACCGATATCCAATTGGCTCAAAGATCACCAACAAAACATGTTATTAGATGTATTCTAACCCCCCCCCAAAAATCAAATCAGTAAATAGAGAAAAGTAAAGTGTAAGCCCGCTTAAATAGTTAATTTTCCATATCGCGTTTAATAGTATGATATTAAAAAATCTATATATCTATCACAACTCTGTTGGCAAAGAATCTCTACCAAAAACGACTACATTGTGTAATGTAGTGTTTGAACGAAATGCTCTTTCCTGCTCTCACTGGTCCAATTACAAGAATTCAATAGCCATGAAGCCAATTTTAAAATACTAAGCATTTTTTGTTCTGAAGAGTCAACGGTACTGGAAATTTGGCAGGTACGTTGTTTAAAGAACGTGGTTCCAACGTTTTCAATTGGAATGCGATTTCTCTATACATAAGGCTGGATTCAGCAAGCTTACCCTTGTATTGTTTTAAATATACCACACAGAAGTGTTTTGCGGACTTGCATTTAAAAAAAAAATCCTATTAAATTACTTGAGGGTGAATAGACATTTATTCTTGTTAAATACAATTATTATTGGAGCACTAAGGAAAACCAAACTTGGCTGAGCTGAAAAGATAAAGTCACAACTAATTATAGCAGACTCCGATAACCTTTTTTGAAAGGTCCCAGCTTCCGGTGACCTGATATGACCTGCAGTCAATTAAGGACATTTCCAAAAGTTCAGAGATGGGGTGGGTACTGAAAGCAAATTAAAAGAGAAGTGGGTTTTGTGCTGTGAACATTTACAAAACACTTTATCAGGAGATCAAGTAAACTCGTTGTATGGGAAACCCCTTATAGGCTTCCACACAAGGATTTTGGCTCTGATGAATAGAATGCTCGAAACAAGTCATGGTTGCTTTCAGACAAACCGCTTCCTAGACTTCTTTCACACAGTCGCATTCAGCTAGACTAACAATGTTAAATGTGCAGGTCACACATGAATTCAAAGTTAATGACCAGTTTGTAGTGCATAACAGGAAGTCTTTTTGTAATGCAATTTTGAACAACAGTAGGATAGTTTTTTTTTTGTTTTGTTTTTTGTTTTTAGTTTTTTGTTGATCAGACTACACTAAGGGATATCGAGAAATTATCAAAAAAGGCCGGTGGGTTTTCTAGAAGGACATTTAAACACCTGAAACTTTTACTGATTGACTACTGGGTGGAAGATGATTTCAATCACAGTATCCCTACTTTTTTATTTTGTGGAAATCCAGTTTCAGGTATTTCCTTATAAAAGATATAATTACTATATATAATCTTAATCTCTCTATTGCGGATCTGCCTTTAGGCCTTGTTTTGAAGGTGCCCTCTAGTATGCATGTGTACTTTTCATAACAACAACAGGGTTGACAGAGGGGTGAGAAACAGATTGATTCACCTGTGCTCATGTAAACCAAAACAGGAAACTTTTTGAGGACGCTATTCGATTACCTAGCCTCTATCGTAAATCTGCAATACAATAACAAAGCTAATAAAGGACAGTCTTGAATGGATGGTATTACTCTACCTGGAGTGTACTGGGGAGGAAGTAGATGGGAACTATTTTGTGTTAACCCTCTTCATCCAACAACAAAGTGGGTGGAGACAGTTGGGAAAATATAATTAGATTTTTTAACCCCCCCATTAACCTGTGTGCAGAAAGGAAATAGGAGGGCCTCTGTCCTTTTATAACTGTGGTCCTGGGGACACAATTTTTTTAAAAAAATAGTATTTTTAGACTGTTTACAGTGGGTAGGTTTTTCTGTGTTTAAAGGCTTGCTATTTTATAATTCAAGTTGAACTCCATACATGTGACTGCTGCTACTGATCACAATGGGAGCTCATTCAACAATACGCACGCAATAAAATTCATTTAAATCTATGCAAAATGGACTCCAGTATGCATTATAAATGGAATTAGGACTCAAATTGGCTTCTCTGTTTTTCAATGCAGTGCTGTATGTCTTATTCTATTCCTTTTTATCATTTTTCAAGTTTATGATATCCTAGTATCTCAATTAAAAGAAGTATTATTACCCCTGTTGGAATTAGTAGCAATGGTATTCATTTTGATTTAATGAGGCATCAGGCACAAAGGGTATAATTTGTCTTCTATTATACTAGAATAGGAAATTGAAATACTTTTTTTTTTACAATTCATCTAACAGATGTGGGTTACATTTTCATTTGAAATAGACATACATTTTCTGTAAATTCCAAATGTGAAGGATAATTTATGTCTTCCTATACAAGAATGACATATTTTTAAAAAAACATGGATAAGTAGCCATCTGTCTAAGATGCCTATAGGTACCTTAGAAATGAATGATTGTTTGTACATGGTTTTAAATCATATAAATTTAATAGTTTCAAGAACCCCAAATACTGGTAAAAAATAACCCCTCTCTTTTATTTGGAAATATTATATGGTACTTAGTACGGAGCACTCAATAAACTAGGGAGATGTCAGATACAGCTTTTTCCACGATTGTGTAATTGGAAGGAATCATTTTAACAATAGTCTTCAGTCTAGTTTCCTTTTTCGGGTTATCCTGTGAACTCGGAAAATTTGAATTTGGCATCCAACATGCACAATCTAAAGACCAAGGTTATTTTTATATTTAAGAAGGCAGGAAGCCATTCATTGTTTACCGGTAGCCTAAAAACCACCTACCTGCTTTGAAAAACTGTGCAAGAGAATTGATGCTGATTTTAAGACAAAGGGTGGTACCGCAAAACATTGATTTCGATGTTTCTTCTGTTCACTCAATTTGCATTTTGTTAAATGATCAAAATAAACTATTAACGTGTGTATTTTTGAAAGCATTCTTACGTTATAGCATTTTACAGCAATGACAGAGTGGCATTTAAGGTTGTAGAAATAAAACATTTGGTGAATGCATGTGCTAATTCATGTATGTATACACAAACTGAAATAACTCCCAAATACTCCCATATTAAAGTTTGTTATACCAAGTACTTCCCAATGTAAAATGTGTCGGTTAGCAATACTTAGCTGAAAAAGTTGAGAAATCAGTGTATTTATTTATGACTCACACCAAGTAATAAGGGACGCTAACGAGTACCATCACGAACTTTCAGATGTGGCTCCCGTTGTAATCATGATCAAATGTTGGGTTGATTTGAATAGGGGATGAACAATGAAATGTGTCAGACAAGGAGCAGTGTGGACACCAACAATTTTCTTTTTTATATTTTTGTATATGAGGCCAAAAAGACTTAATCTAAATATATGCATCACACAAAACAATTTCAATGTCTGTTTTAAGCTCACATAGAAAATTCCAAAACATGCACTTCAGATATTTATAGTTTTGTTTCCCAGTGTTGTTTCCATTTCCTTATTTTCATCATCCATCTTCCTAAAAAATGAAATGTGACAGTGCATCATATTTCCAGTCTGACAACTTTAAATGTAGTCATCTGGATACATGGATATTTGAAAAATACATTTTATCAACTGTAAATATGTAATTCAATCTAATGTGCTATGTGTTGTGACTATGAAGACTAGTTTTCTTCCATTGCAGATGGACTCATGGAATCCAAAAAGTCCAACTTACAAATTCACTGAAACCAACTTAAATTACTACTAGCAACAAATCACTTACAACACACATATAGTCGAGGGGAGTTGCAGGTAAACCAAGCTGATGTGAATTAAGAAAAGAAAGAAATTTGCAGATTCATTAACCTGCGAGTTGCGTGCAAGGTACAAGCTCCAGTTGTAAAACGCACAAACATGACTTGGTATCTCCAGGGTGTTGCAAGGTGACGTGCGAGCCCCTGCTTGCACAAATATATTAAAAAAAGTTTAGGATTTTGAAATTGAGTAAGTTATTGGCAGTCCCCGCAGCATTTTCTATCGGACATACTGTTATGTCCATGTGGTCTTTTATACCACATTCCTTGAAGCATAATCATATATTCTAGTTGTAACAAAGGGTTAAATAAGTTTTAATTGTAAATTAACAGAAAATCAAATCACAAGTGTGTATCAAGAGATGACTTTGGTGTAAACATGACCTCCTCTGCTAACTTTAAGACAATAAAATTATAGTCTCTATTTCCCTTCAAGTTATCTCTCCCCTATCATTAAGTTTCTGATAAGGCTGGGGTGTAGAGAAGGGAGATCTTTAGGCTCGTTATGAGACATTAAAGCCAAGTGCTACTTCCAAACGTCTTTTTCAGAATTAAATATATTAAATATTTTTGTACATTTCCCCCTACATAGAAAACTTTCTTTAACATGACCTTGCCTAAAGCAAATACTGCAGAGCTCTTTAGTTTATCCAAACATTCCAGCAATGTTCCTGGGTTTCAAGAAACATGGCAAAAACAAAACTAAATAAATAAAATCTTAATTGATTCCAGAAGAGTATAACTTCCTTAACCCGCGTCATTCTTTCTAACTGCTTTATGAGTGATCTATTTTTCCTGTAATTCGAGGTTAAATGTATGCAGGCTTGGGAATGTACATGAAACCTCTTAAATAGGTGAATATCTAGCAATCTAGCATGGGTCGACAAGGATATTGTGTTACATGGACACAACATGACAAATACTGGCTAAGAAGACTTTAGAGACTAGGATTCCACTGTATATTTATAAAATATTATAATATAGTGATTTTGGTAAATCTGAAACTATTGGCCAAATGAAAGCCAATAGACTTTGCCACTCGGCACAAAAATGTTTAATTGTCCTAGAGTCTTAGGGTTTACAGCTTTATGTAACTTTGTGACCTGCTCATATCAGGTAGACATTCAGAGACCCCAAAACAGAGGTACATCAAGGGAGTAATGAGGGGTAGGGGGATCTGAGTCCCAAGACTGTATTTTAATGTCAAGTTAGCTAGTAAAGCAATACATTGTATGGATCGCCATAAAAATAGATGGCATTCCTGTAAATGTAATGTGTTCTAAAGATTGGCAAACTTCTTATGTATTTGCATACTTATTTCTCCCCGAGCCCTTGTCTTATTTGTGCTGGTTTAATAACGCAGCAGGACAACAAAGATGTGAAGTCGGCAAGCTTTACAAGGTCTCGGTTGGGGTGCTAGTGACTCGGAAGGTAGAAAATGGTTAAAGAGGCAGAAAGGGATTAAAAAAGGATTTATGGTAAGAAAGAGAGCAATGGAGAGCTGAAAATGAACCGAAAAGCAACCAGTGCAGGATTTATCCGTGGTACATCCTAGAGGTTTTTTTTTTTTGTTCATCTCATTTGTCTGTGTCTTACATGATTTTTATCCTTTTTTTAATTTTTATCTTTACATTCACATTTTTTTAGATTTTATCCTTTTTGCCCCTACACTTCATATAAGCTGTATCCTTTTCTCACCCCATATTATATAAAATTCCACCTGGCTTTAAAATATGTCGAAGGGGTTGAGCCAATGTGATTAGTCCATGAGGCAGGAATATAGGATTAATGGAGTCAGAGCTGGTGCTAACAGATTAAGAATGGGAACAGGATGTAATTACAAAAAATCATGAGTCATATAACCAAAATCTTGTTCTAGGCCAGCTCTCCTTTAGCTGTGGAGACTACGACGGGATGACAGATCTCATACAGAAATGGTAATAACTGGGGGTGGATAAGTGGGAGGGATGTAGCCCTAAATCAGATCACTGACAATACAATAATACAATATACCCACTTTTAACATTATAACATAGGTAACATTTCTGCTAATAAAAAGGTAGCAGGTGTTTCCGCTGTTCTTGAAATCTTTCATTTTTTTGGCAAGTTTTCCTTGTGTAGTTGTTTTTGCCATTAAGCAGTAAATTGTTTTTCTTCTAATGCTAATAATCTATTGCTACAGAGCTATATTGTTAATTTGGTGTTACTGGAATAATATATGTCATATCACCACTGAAAAATCTAATGCAATTTAATTTGCATATCTTACAGAACGATATGAATGTTTGGCCCAGTACGGGAATTGTTCAGATGTGTTAGGGAATTAATTTCATAACGGAATGTAGCTGGAAAATAATTTGTGTAATTATCTGTGGAATTAATCTACTGTATGTGTCTATGAAGAGTTTGATTGCTATAATGAAACTCTTTTTTTTATCTATACGTAATAAAACCTTGCGTTTCAAATAATGCTGGTAATTCAACGGTCTAATTTATAACGATTTTTAGCTCTTAGAAGATTATCATAAAAAAAAAATAAGGAATTATGGTACTCAGGGGCTGGCTGTCATTTTTGGGCCAGCGGCAGTCCCACTTTAATGACCCACTAATATACTTTGGCAAAAATTCTGATTTGGCACAACCACGCACCAAATCGGTTTGATACATGTTATATGCCAATGCTGATAAAGTGGAAATGTACACCAAGTACTCCAAAAAATTTGAAACCGACACAATTTTCATATTTTCTATTTTACTGATACTACATGAAGGATGAATAAAATGAGCAAGTCAATTATAGTCCACGTGGACTAAACTGAATCCTAAAACAGCATTACAAATGTAAAGGGATAGCCACTAGGTAAGTAACCAAGCACACTGAAATATTAGATTAGAACAGCCACAGTGTCTGAAACTCTTCACTGTTCGCTGACCGCATCTTTACGATCTAGTAAAACAAGAATATGACATTGCTTGGGTGTCTACCAGGCAATTTGTAATAAGTTGGCCACTGAGGTCCAACCCACCCTCTGAACCGGATAGTAGGCACTGCATGTTTTCTGCAAGAGATCTAAGATAAAATTCAGTGGATGAAGAACAGATGAATTAAGTGTTCGCAGCAACAAATGAAGAAAGGGATTTCTGAGTTATGTCAGATAATTAGAATTTCTCAGTGTCAGAAGGCTAATCTGTACTTTGCATTTTTTGTTTTTTTGGTTTATAAGAGAGGAGGGCTTGATTCAAAGTTGGAGGGTAGAATACTTAAGTGTAAAATACATAACTGCTATTCTAGACAAATCCCCAGTTGTGTAATAGAGGTAGTCTATTTGTTCATATGCACCACAGAAGTAAAGGTCAGATCAACTTTGGGCAGCGTGTCCACTATATATGACGTTCTATTTGTACTATAGATACTGCTCCTAAAGTGATGTTTTCCAGACTTTCTGGGCCATTTCCTGAAAATGTGCAATAACAATACTGTTTCACTCCTGCTGGTTGGAATGTTTTCTTTCTGCACAGCTGTTCAGCCATTTTACCGGCTCCTCGGTCTTGGTAGTAGTTGTAGCACAAAAATAGATTCTGAACTCTTTTATCTCCTAGTTACAAACACTAGATAGGGCAAACAGAATCTAAGTATATTGTTTATAGCATCCTCCTTATTGTTATCCCCAGGGTCGGCCTTGGTAGAGTCACCAATTGACATCACTTACTCAAGCTTTGAAGAGCCTATGGGTTTTAGATGAGTTAATTAAACTGGTTGAGCTGAGCTGGAAAATATCACAGGGCAATTTTGTTTTCATGAAGGTTGCTTCCATCTGCTAAAAAGGAAATATCAGGTATAGTAACAATAAAAATATTGATATTGCAAAAAGGAAGAAGCTGAGAAAAAAGAGGCAGTTGAAAAATCAGTACTAAGAAAAACAGATTAATTTTTGCAATTTCAAGAAGGCATGCATTATGTATAAGAAGCAACAAAACACTTTGAAAATTATTTTCCTCTTGAGTTTGTTTAAATCCAGTTGTGCTGTTTGGTATGGATAAAGATAGGCATTCACCTGGTCAAGCCAAGTCAGAGTATGTGCGAGGGATCATGTAATATGAGGATTTGGGAAAAATTAAAAGCCATGCTGTAATTTGACATATATAGCTATGTTGGTTTAAATTAATTAAATCAGCTAGAGGTGGAATGCCCCTGAAGTGTTAAATATGGGAATTCAATTATTTAAACATTATTTGAATTAAGTGGATATTAGATAAATGTTATCTTGCTGTTTATGTTTCAATCTTAACATATGGGAAGAAGACAGATGAGCAGACTCACTTGTAAAAACGTCCTAATATCTAACCTGTGAATCACAGTCTTGTTCAGACTAGGAAAAAAACATCACTTAAGTCACACACAAGTCAGTCATAGCAGGCAGGCTCTATACCATCTGAATAAAGAGGTCAGAAATAGTCACAGTAAAGAGACACAATAGAGAGGTAACATACAATTCCCTATGGACAGAATTATATGAGAATCTTGGGTGTTTTTTTTCACAGAAACACTTCAGAACTATGTTTCACAATGGAAGACAATAGAACATGCTTTTATTTTATAGACTTTAGAGCTCTCATTTCCTAAACAGTGCAGCATCTCGATGTCTCCCTACTTTCTTAGCCAACCGCTTTCGTGTCCTTGTCTCATTACCTGCAGCCCCACTTCTTCTCTTTGTTCTTCTTGTTCTTCAGGTATCTTTCATCTTCTGCTTTTCTCCACCATTTACCTGGCCTCCTGGAGAACTTTTGCAGAAGGGGGCAGCCTCAGGGCACATCCTCTCTCTACTGACTGAAGGAACGGGGAGAGACTGTCTCTGTGTCTCTGCCCTTTTCTGGAAGTACTACTAGGGACCAAAATATTGCAGGCAGATTTGAGGATAAAGAGAGGTGTAGAAACGCAGAACAGTCACTACTGCTTCAGGATCCAATGATTGACACCGCTCTAGCTAACCTTTTGGCCGCATTGCCCGTTTGGCATTGTGATCTTCAGCTTGTGTGCAGCCGCTCAGCCATGGAAACCCATTTCAGGAAGCTGCCATGCACAGTGAGTGTTCCTATGTTGCTTCCAAAGGCAACATAGCGGCCCCACTCTCTGTGTGTGTGGACTACTCCTTAACGGCTGAGCTGTTGTTACCTTTGTACACTTCCACTTCACAATAATAGCACTTACAATAGACCGGGGCAAAAAATTTCATGAGCTGACTTGTGGCAAAGATGACCTCCTATGACAGTGGCACATATAAAGAGCTCTTCAGTATGACCTATTCTACTGCCACTGTTTGTCTATGGAGATGCCTGCCTATGTGCTTGATTTTATACACCTGTTCGCAATAGGTGTGACTGAAACACCTACACAAATAATTAGAAGGGATCTTCACATACTTTTGGTCATATAGTGTGGCTTGCTCGTGCCATTTATTGCAGCATTGCTACCATTGCTTATAGGTCAACTAATTTATTTTAAAGAGAAGGTGGACAACATGATCAGAAACAAACCCCAGCTTAGACTAAGTCTTTAGAGTTTAAAAGTGTGCTCACCTTGAAACAATATATCTACGCTTTTAAATATCAATCAAACATACAGTCATGGCCTGGGCACAAGTATAAGGAAGAGTTTGCGCCTCTCGATTTGCATTAAATGATCCGGCATTCTATACATGTTTAGACATCGCACCCTTTCTACATATACAGTACTATGCTGGAGGAAAAGAAACATGTTACAACAATTATGGATAACTTTTCTATCCTCCTTTAGTTTCAGCCCCAGGATCTAACTGGACAGTAAAATGTGAACCTGGTAGGCCATGTGATGCTAGAAGCCAGGATATGATCTCTTCTCTTATTTCAGTACCTCTGTGAGGTAATCAATAAAGCAATGACATGTTTAAGCCCAGATGTTCTCAAAGCCAGAGGACATCAGAGGGGTGCCTTGACTTTTTTTCCTACTTACCTCTCAAGCCAAGAGAAAAAAATCTTGACTATGCATTTAGGGTTCCAAAACCCTCAATGGCCCATGCGCTATGCATGACTAAGCTGGACGGCATCATTAAGGTAGACTAAGATATCAGAAAAGTATGCCTACAGTCTGTATGGCTGGCAAATAATGCATCGAAAATACTCATCCAGTGCCTATTTTTGAGAATGAATCCACTACTGCTTAGTTAAAGCCAGCACTAGCAAAAGGGATTGTTTTCCAATTAAGTTATTCTTATATAAATACTATGATTTGCCATGGGATATTGGAGTCTATTATTTGGTCACCAAAAGGTCACATAAGCTTTCAGGACCTCAGAAGTTTCTTCTTGAATACATTTTAAAATATACATATTACTGGTTCTAATAAGTTACCTGAAAATCAGGACCATCCCCTGAAAAACTGGGACTATTGGGAGGTATGGTTTGTGTACAATGTTTCCGAATGCTCCACTCAAATGAGTTTATCTTTATGAAAGGAGATTTTTTCTTTCTCTAAAAATCCTACATTTCACAGTTTGGTACAGTCCAGTATACTATGTAATTGATATAATAGATTAAAATAAATTCTATAACTATGTGCATTCTGCTACGGAATATGATGGCGCCATATAAAAACTATAAATAATAATTAATAATAATAATTCCATGATTGCTACTTTCATAACAAATTTCGCCACCTTCAGCCACATAATTCTGTTTAACAGTGATACATTTCTGGAAGATAAAAAGTAAGATAAGGGTAGTTTTGCTAAACGCAGTGAAGGCGACAGGTCCCTTTTTACGTGTTTCATAACAGATCGTGGTCAGATAATGCTTGAATGTGCAGTAAGTGGAGATGTTTCTCCCCCAGTCTTGGTTATACCCACCCCAATAGGAAGTAAGTCATTTCTCCGTGTGGGTTACAGTCTACGAGTGACATAATACATGTCTAGAAATATAGTAAGCAGGATGGAGAAGATGGGGTATACAGCACACCCACTAAAAGGAACGCTACAATACTTCTGACTGTTAAGAGAACCAAGGTTTCCATTTGTTTATTTGGCAGCTTAAGCCACACACCATGTCTAAACCACAACCTGAACACATTCTTCACACACCGCATTACTATGTATATAAACACAACTATTTCTGCATTAAATGGCACCATGGGATAAGTCTACAGCTGCCGATCTCTGGACCAAGAATTGTTCCTCTTAGTTAAGAGATTTCCTATGAATGAGATTCTTTTAAAACACTGTTTATTCAATTTCTATGGAAAAAAAATATGAGCAAATTATTCTGTTTATGTTCATAAATGTAAAATAATGCACTTGGGAGTGATCAGGCCCCCTGTTGTCCCGCTGCTCAATGGGATCTTTGTTCTCTTCAACTGGTCCATTTACTCTATGGAGGCTATGCTGGTTCAGCACACCCTCCATAGACTGCATTAGAAGGTGATGCATGCCTTTAAGACACAGAGCACCGGGATATGACATCATATCCTGGCCCCGTGTGTCTTAAAGTTACGGTGCACATTTTAATGCAGTGAAGAGGCCAAATGTGGATGAGGATAATAAAAATCCAAATATATTATTGAGGTACTATGCTGCCAGTAACAACAGAGGGACTTAGGAGTAATTATTTCTGAGGACTCAAAGTAAGCAGGTGATGCAACAAAGTGTCAGAAAAAAACAAGCAGAGTGCTAGTTAGAGGCAATAAGAGCAGAAAGAGATAAGTGGTTCTTGCCACCTTACAGCGGGGACCATGTTAAACGCAGTGCAAAAGGGGCAACTGCACCAGCCCAATTATTCCTGGGGGATCTATAGTATAGCCACTTGAGGGACCTTCACTCTAGGGGGCTCAGGCAACCTCTGTGACCACTTCCTCAAACACTGTGGGGGTAATGATGGGGAGAGGACAACACAGGGGTGGGATGCACAGGGCGCCAAACACCTAAGGCTGGCCCTGATTGCAACTTGGATGTCTGTTTCAGGTCACTCGCCGGACCCGCACCATTAATTTGCTATATGAGTGGCAATAGGGCCCCTACTCTGCCCTCCATTTGTGGCATGAGGACATCTCACACAGAGTCACGCTGGGGTCAGAAGGAGGGAAGACCGCGCTGACTATAAGAATCTTCTCCTAATCTATGGAGTCGGTGCAGCAAGTACTTTGTTTGGAACCCGGGACTGGGTGGGGGGTCACGGCCCCCGACAAATGCTTGCCAGGGCCCTGCCTTGCAGATCTCCGATCATACCTCATCTAGAGTATTGTGTTTAGTTCTAGAGGCCCCATCTCCAGAAGGATATTGACATTTTAGGGAGAGTTCAGAGGAGGGCTACCAAGATGGTGAATGGTTTGCCGGCTAAAGAAAAATCAGGAAAGTCTAAAAGATATCAATATGTTCAGCTTGGGGGAAAGACGAGAAAGAGAGGATGTAATAGAAACATTTAAATACATAAAGACCTATGTACTGTAAAATACAGGAAGTGTTAGAATGAGGTCATAATCTAAAGCCAGAGGCTGTAGATGTAAGGAAGTTTTACTTTGCTGAGAGAGCGGTAGATGAGTGGAGCAGCCTCCAAGCAAGCGTGGTAGAGGCTAATACAGCGAGGGAATTTGAACATGCATGGGATAGGAATAAATCTATCCTGAATCCAGACCTAGGAATAATTAAGGGTCTTTACTTTGTAAAAAACACAGGCAGACCAGAGGGGCCGGATGCTTCTTATCTACCCTCACATGCTGTGTTTCTGTGTTCACCTTGTGGGAATGCACCTTAGTGAAGCGAATCATACACTATATAGTAAAACTACACAAAGAAAAGCATCTGCCCCCCCCCTTTTTTTTTTACCACAGGATATTGCTCCAAAACAAAGCTAGAGGGACAGCCATGTACAGTGCAAGGGACTGTAATGTGAGAGAGGGGGGCTGGGCTTTACAATGACTGACAGCAACTGGGTGAGGTTTTTAATAAAAAAAAAAAAAAAAAAGAGTAAGAAGTGCAGAGGCCCAGCACAGCTGTTTGCGAAGTTGAAGATTTCCTGTTTCCCCTGGAGTCAGTGAAGTGAGTCACAGAGCTTTCAGCCAGCGAGCGGTGCCCATAGGAATGCAGGGAGGCTAGCAAGCCGAGTTTGTGGCGAGGAGGAGGGCAGAGGAGCCCCCAGCACATACCCAAAACTCTGTGGAGTGTTCGCGTTTTTAGACTTTTTTTTTGTATCCGCTTTGTTAAAGTTCTGGGAATTTGTCTCTCTCTTTTTTTTTAATGAGGTTAGGATAACCCACGCACGGTATGGAGTCAGTGGGCTTCTGGTGGTTCGCTACTTTTCTGTGGAGTTTGACAGCCAGCGGGAGTCTCTCTATTCCACGGAGTTCGGGTGAGTTCTCGCCACTTTGTAACTGGTTTCTGTAGCTTGGGGCTGCGTGTCTGTGGGTGTCTGCGTGTCTGTGTGTGCTTGTCTGTGTGCCGGGCTTGGGTACATTGTGCGTGTGTGGAAATGGGACAGGGTGAAAGAAGAGATACCAAGGTGGGGGATTCTGCTAGGAGAGGCCTGTGGAATATTTTTTTTTTTTTTTTAATTATTTACATTCAGGATTATCCGTGGTTTGTTATATGTTTATGTTTGTCTTATAATTAAAGAGTATCTGATGTAAAAATAACAAAATAACACATCACTTTCACCTTCTTTCTAATCCTATATATGTATCGGAAGGAACACAAGTATAACATAAACTGCAATTTTATGGGCTATAAATTATATATATATATATATTATTAAAGTATAATATATATAATATTGTATATAATAATATATATATATACATATATATATATATATATATTATATGTATTGTGTTATGTATTCAATACATTGTAAATGAATACATCAGCCTACATGGAGTGCGGAAGAATATGATGGCAATATATAAATCAATAGTAATAAAGAGTAAAGCGAGTCCCCATTAAAGTAACAGCAAGGTTTTGTATGGATTGTGCCAAATGCGTATGTGTGTGTCATTTGTACTATGTGTTATTAGTGTGATCACATTGCAAAGATGTCAGTGAGCCCCGTATACAAATTCCAAGAATCCATGTCCCTTAGAGGCACCTCTTTAAAGCAGTAGTTTACGAATACCGATAGTATTCTGCAGTCAGTCTGTAGATGTGATCTGTGCTGTACCGTTTTCGGAAATGAATTTCTGTCCTGTGTTGATTCATCTGTTCGGTTGTCTCGTTTGTTGTTTAAATGCATACTTTTATTTACCCAGCTTTAAAGGGAGGCTACCACCGTTTTTTTGTGTAAGTGTATTGTAGTGAAGTAATATGTCACAAATCAGTGTCAGTGTTATGTAGTCTAAGTGTGTTGGGTTTGTGTTGATTTGCGGCATTGCTTATTGGGTTTTACCCACCCCCGCCAGAAAAACCTAAATTATGCCCCATTTCATATTCCATGTGTCTGTGGGTTGTTTCCTATAGTATTTTGCACGCCTCCACTATTTTTCACACTTGCTGCTTGCTGCAAAAGACTCCTTCAAAGGGCACAAAAGGTTACAGTATAGATTGTATAGTTCAGGCATTTACGAAACAAAGTCAAATCATTTTCTGCAGACTTGTGACTTTCTAAGACATGTGAGACTGATTTTAGATCAGCAATAGAAAAATACATGACTGTGGGACCGTCTATAGTCCTTCCTTCAAATCAATGCAAACTAATACTGATTAAATATTTTTTTTATTTAGCTGGATATATAAATGGGCCACAGTGGCCAACTATGTCAACCACAGTGACACTCCACAATGACACTCCACAATACATCATAAATGCAATGCTCCGTTTAGAACCAAAATTCAACCTGAACGACATTCAATTTATATAACCTAATATTAGACTAACCATGTAACCTATATGAAAGCCAACCAAACTGGTTGTATGTGTACTGGTGCAAAGCCACTGGCGTATATGGTAGCTATGAAACCACTTATGTATCCTTGTAGGGTGGCCCCAACTTAACCAAACACTTCTGAAAAACTGATAAGAATTGGTACCGTCACAATGCTGACTTATCTCCATGAACGAGTAATGATTTACAACCAGAAGGGCGAGTCCTCAAGTACTCAAGGAGGCTAAACCACAGGTAGACCGCACTGCCAGGTAGCTGAAAAAAGTGGAACTCTTTCTCTTTCAAATCCGTCGTGGAATTTCAATTAACACCCAATCCTCCCCCACCTGCACACCATCCATCAAAACCTCATACTGAGTGCCCTTGTTTGTCCTAACCAGGTCACTTATACTAAAGGCCTCAAAGAAGAACAAAGCAAAACCAACCCTGAGCAACTCAAAATCAGTAGGTTACGCACAAACAGACCGCAAGAGCATTACAAGCCTTACCGATAGCGCAAAATGACACCGGTGACCACCTAACCATCAACCGAACCACTCTGAGGTAGCACTGCTGTGCCTCCCTCAACATCGGCGCCATGGACACAGCTAACATTCACTGGTTAACCCCTGTCACCCAAACCCCTATGGAGTGAAGATAACCGACATACCAGAACAACACCTCAGCACCTCTGTCGCTATCCCTCGGCTAACCTACTGCTTCGCAGAAGGAAAACCGATCCCTCCAAAAAAATAGAAAAGGTCATGTTGCCTTCATAAGTGAACTCCTCAGTAGCTGTCTACTCCTCTCAGCTTCCAAAGCACTTCTAGCGAATGGACCCTGATCCAATCTGCTTGAGGAGCCAACTCGTAAAATCTGTCCCACTGCTGGTGAGAAAGTGCTTCATCCACCCCAACACATGTTCATCTGCAGACATCTTAAAACTAAGTGCCTCAGCAAGGCAATGACTGGGCGAGAAGAGCTCTACTATGCTCAAATTAGCGGACCAAAACTAAACCCTCTTATTAGTCAAATAGTCCCACCTAAACCTCCACTTTTACCACTATAGGGAATAGTTCCAGGAAGACCAGGTTTACAACCAAACCTGTACCCTTCCAGCTAACAGACCAAATGTCAGACCAAATCTGGTCACATGCTCCGGATGTTTGCTACCCTAAATGTTAATTAATGTGAACCTAAGTTGTGTTGTGAGTTAAATTCAGTGAAATGTGTTGGGCCTGAACAGCTGAATCTGATAGGATTCCCCATTCAAACCAAGTTCTAATACAGGCACAAAACTCTAGTGAAGCCAGTGTGCAATCAACTCAGTGAGAAGTTCAACAAGCAAGACGCAACATATAACAAAAATGCCACCTATAAACATGCATTATCACACAGATTACTGACAATAGGCAATACATATTTAAAAGAATATTAAATATCTAATATTAACCGAAATAATAGACTAAATGATTTGTGTAACATATTTGGATGATCTCTACACTCTCTGAGTCGCTAGTTGTGGATCATCCAGACCCCATAGAGTGACAGGCCCGGTCACAGTTGCGATTCCTGTAACCATGATTGATATATCGTTGACTGGATGGCACAAACCCAAGTTTGTATATATAAATCTTATAGATGTTTAGATCAGTGGCAGCCTGTGGCAATTTCCTATTAATAAGTGCACTCTCTTCTCCTCTATCCCCTTAAAAGGGCTTCCAGAACCAACAACAACAACCAGAAGCTTAACAAATCTATGTTACATATTGTATATGTATAATATGCTTTTTAAAATCTGTAAACACCTTATGCGTTGTCCCCCTTGCAAATGCGTGGGGGGTTTTGTGGAATACTATTATATACAACCCACCCCCAGCTGCCAAACACATCCCCTTGCACATGATATACTTAGTGCCAGTCAGCTTCAGTGTTGGCTCGACAAATTTTGTGGGGACCGGGGGTCTAATGAGAAAGTGGGAGCACTTTCCCTGACACTGATTGGCTGCTTTTTAAAGTAAGTGAGTGCATATTAATGTATTCACAGAGTAGTTTAGTATGAATTATTCTTATGTAGAAGTGGCTATTAAACAAGCTTCTATTACTTTTGTATAAGCTCAGCAAATTTATGGCAAACTGCATTAAAAATACCATTGCCTCTTTAATCATTTTGTAACTTTTCCTTATCAGCATTGTTACCATTTCTGGGTTTCAAAGTTCCTTTTCAAGTGTAGGTCACTTTGACTTTCTTCTTGCCTAACAAACTCTTAATGATTTATTGCAGAGAACAATAAGGGTTAAGCAAAGGTTATGTCTCTTCAGTGAACCTATTAGCGGACTGTGTTAAAGAATCATTGGGTCTTAGTCATGGTCCTGATAGAAAAACAAGCAGAATGACTGATAATTAACAGTTGATTTGTTGCAGAGACCATTATGTGGAAAAGCATTTGTTATAAATAGAAAACAATTAGCAAATAATAATGGGAAGAATCAATATGTCTTTGGGGCCTATTCCCTGGCACAAACATTACTTACTTAAAGTAGACCTGTTGCCAAGAATTCTTAACGTTATTTTTCCTAAATAACTGTAAATAATGTTGATGTTGCTTTTTAATTGTATTTTTAATTGTACATTTATCTTGTGCTTAAAACTTGTTTCACCCATAGACTCTGATCTCTGAGTGAAGCACTGCTTCACCGGGCCATGATGCAAAATCTCTAGATTGTGGGTGTGGCATTAAGGCAACGCCCCCTCATGCCCCACCCATTTTGTCTCCCACCTCCCATATAAATTGAAAGCGTTTGGGATTAGGTATTCCCTCATCATCAGTCATGCCCACACACATCATCACCCCCCCCTCCCCAAAGATGTAGGGCTCCGAGTAGCCAGCGCCTAGAAGTTGGAGTGACTCCCAATGAGACGATATTACACATACATATAAAATGCACGTCACTATGGCACTTGTAATGACAGAGGGACCAGGTTACAGAAGATTGGGCCCATAAACAGGTCCGTTTGGACTGTGCCAACACTTTGAGTTTACCTTGCTGACAATAGGTAAACTCAAGCTCACCAGTAATTGAATTGCAATTGTCTCATAGAGTGAGATGGAAAATATGAGATAATAAACAATGATACATTTATGGTCAAGGTTAATATACGTCTATACATCTAGATTAATGAACCTGGCCTAACATCTTTTTTTTTTTATCCAATAGTTCCCCGTTGTAGTGTTTGGAAGGATTACTATTCAGTTACTTGTGATATATATGCCCCATGGCAATTTAGTGTTGCTCCTTTTGCAAAAGATGCGTACAGATTGCAGGCTCTGTTGGCTTTGATGTGTATTAACCATGATAAATTTGCAAAGGGATGTGTTTAGTTAAACGCGTGCAGCTAGCCTGAGGAAATAGCTGTCAGATACAAGATTCCAGCACGTATGTAATGGGAAAGTAAGTTCTTTGTACGCTTAATACATTTTTTGTATGCGGCGGAGAATATAAGATGTGTCAGAATTTTGTAATTATGTAGCATTTCTTTAATGTGTATGGTTTAATGCCATTTTATAAAGAACCTCCTGTGTGTGTGTTTTCCGCCATGATACCAGCACTTCCTGCTTTTGTGTTCATACAGGAAACCGCATGAATGAAAGATGGCAGTGGGGTTTTTTTTTTCTGGAAAGGGTCAAAAAGGACAACTGCTTGAGGCCAACAACTCACAAAAGCGCCTTAGTCTTTTCTATAGGAGCCACATTTTATATGGCATCTTTGTGTCTTCTCAACTGAATGCTTCTTTGAATGTTTTCAGGGCAAAAATTATGAACAAAGCTACAGTTTATATGACTATTGAACGGTGCTAAGAATGACATTTCTAATGCTGCATTTAAATTTAAAAGTAAAAAAGATTCAGCACCATCAATCTTCTTCCTTTTTCCATACGTTCCCCAACATTTCACCTGCACAGAATAAAAATCATGAAATCAAACTGCTCTAAGACATATATAAAGAGTTTATATAATGTATTCTTTTTGGAAAATGCCAGATGACAAGCCAGTCCACTTTATTACTACAACTATTTGTCATCAATTATTTATGAAGAAAGCTATGCCAATGGTGACCACATTATTTTTACCATTTCATCAAGCACATTGGTCAAAGTTTGATTAAAAGTTTAGTGGAGTCAGTAGATTACTATTATTATTATCTTTAATTAAATTAGTGCCAACAATTTACGCGGCACTTCTTACAACACATATACTCAAGGGGAATGACGAGACTAGAATAGACAGATTAAGACAAACCGATACGTCAGATAAAAAGTGCCCTGCTTGCAAGCTAATGTATTGGTAAATCTCTGTCATATTAGTGCTTGATGATTCTTGGCAGAGAATAAATAATTCATGCACTTTTACATGTATGAATGGTAGGCGCAAGTTTAGGATCTGAGTTGTGTGCTAGTGGTTGTAAAGTAAAGCAACTAAACCCATGGTAAATCCAAATTACAATATCAGTGTTATGAAAGAGAAGAAGGTGATTTAAGATGGTGTTCCACTTAAAAAAACATTAATTGCACTCTGTTATACTGTATGTTAAGGAAATGAAAAAGAATGAGGTTTGAGTATTCAGAAGTAGAGTGAGTGGAACAGCACCTTTACAAGTAAACAATACCTTTCTTGTTCCAGTCAGCTGCATTGCTGTTTATACTGTTTAAGAAGCATCAGCTATCAACACAGACACCGAACTATATGTACAATAGCTGGTCAGTGCATACAGTTGTTTAGCGAAACTCACTAGGATTGCCCAATGAATCCATTTCCCTAAAGAGACTTATTAAAGAGACTTATTCATCTATCATTTCATATAGTGCTTGCAGTGTATGCAGCAGGACAGGCTTATAAAGCAGATCTCTTGTGCTGCGCACAATGCACAAAGTGCATTTGTTACTTATGCAGCAAGCAGAAATGGGTTTTATCATATACACACCTAAACATTTAATGTCAATGTTAAATAAAGGACACAGCTTAATTAATAAGAACTTTGAATACATGTTAAAAGAAGTATTACTACTAACAAACATATTATCATCTCCATAGGCTAGATTCAGAAACAAAATAGGGGTTTCAGTATATTATCACTGAAAATACAAAATATGCACCTGTGACTATATAAGACTATGAATTAGAAGTATTAGAAACAATTTATGACCCATGCCTCGAACCTGTCCCCCCAAGATGGTCTTCATGTTAAAAATACCCACACGCCTTTTACTTATGGACATGGTGTCAAAGAAGCACAGCTCATCAGCACCCATTTAAGGATGTGGGTGAAGGCCCCGGGGCCCCTCCAAAGGCTGGGCCCCATACAACTGTTAGTGGTGGTACCTTCCCGATGACCACCTAGAGGAATAAGATTTGGGATCACATGGGCTTTCACGAACGGAAATAAATCTTTGGAGTCTAAAGAAGAGAATAATATACATAACTGGAGTAGGTCTTGACTAGTTTCCAAATTCAGAGCTTACTGTCTTACCATTTGAAGGTTAAGGTTTGAACATAAATGTAAAAATGCATTGAAACCATAAAGCATGCCTAACATTTTCTCAGGTTCAAATAAATAATTTACTTTCAAAATCACATGAAACATATGATTGACCTATGTTATCTGTAATGGCTTTTAGTCTTTATTTGATTTTTACAAGTCCTGTAATTTGTATCTTGCTTGTTATTTTATGTTTAGAACAGATTGCTGTGCTTCCATATATATATTTTTTAATGTTAATGTTTTTTCTGTTGCTCATCAGGCATAATTTGTTCACAAACTGAGGAAACCCTTTTCTCCATGTGGGCAGAAAAATATGTTTTAATCATCCTGGCAGGCAAAACTAGGGCATAGAAAAGAAGAACATGCTGTTTAGGAAATGAAAATGAAAAGCAAATGGGTCACTTTGCTTATATATGGAAAGTCTAGATAGAGGAATGCCTAGGCCGCGATGTTCAGTGATGGAGTTAGTGACCACACAGAGCCACGTCTTGCTCAACAACCTGGGTTTTCCACCTGATTATTGGTCATTACATTGATTTGGTAGGCAGAAGTCAGTAAATTAGCAATGCTCACCACCATTGCACTCCTCGCCATTCTCTGACTCCTCTCCAAATGTTGTCCTCCAAGCCTGGAATACCAATCTGTTGTAGTCTGGTCTAGAAGAATTTGAAAAAAATTGTTTTTTGATCATTGATCCACCAGTTTTCCTCTGTATCCTATCATATTACGCAAACTCAAATCTAATTCATCGCTGGTAGAAAGAAGGGATTTAAGAAAGCGAGAGAATGTAAAGATATGATCACTCTGGAGACCTGCAGAATTACAAACTAAGAATAATTTCATTGATCAGAATGCAGGCCAACATCCTGCTACTTAAGCATTCATGGAACTTCATATTCCACTTTTGAAAGTTATTCAGAAACATGGAATAAAATGTGTTTGTGTGTGCTTTTTTAACATGTTCCCTTTCCATTTTTTACTGTATAAACACAGGCACATGTATCATAATGTGACCTCTCTTGCTACCTTCATTTTTTAAGTGAACCGGTAACCTAACAATCCGAAAAAGAGCAAGACGAAGCTTGTATAAAATATGCCTAATAACTATGTTCTTTTTGCATTCTGTGGCCAAGTTAGAAAGTACTATTGACTGCGTAGGCTTTGTGAACACCATAATTAAAAGCAGTTAAAAGCGCATGCATGGCCTCTGGCAATATTCTCCTCGTCTCGCTTCTATTCTGTGCTTTTCTACTAAGGAGCGAATTAGGAAAAGGCCTTTTCAAATGACTCTGTGCAGGCCCTTTTTGATCAGTCCACTTGTGGTGGATAACAATGAATTAGAGATCTCATTTGGCTGCATGACCATCATTGGAGCCTTTCTCCATGGAGTGCCAGAGATCTCTCTATTTAGTCAAAAACGGTCATTACGTCTAAGCAAAAACTCTTTGTGCATTAACAATAAACAACTGCGTTTGAGTGCTGACTGTTTACACTTTTATTTCAGTCTCCCCAGAAGCTATGATTTTTCCAGCAAAAATGATAAGTTCCCTTTGACGCTTTATAGGTTGCTTATTTGCCTGAATTTGCTGTTTATCTGTGTATAATTTCTTGCAGACATCTTATGATACCAAAACCTCATTATGCGTTTGATAGAGTGAATTATGGTTTCTCAAGTTGAATCTTTTTTTGTTCCACAACAATAGCCTTCAAAATTCATATTTTGCTCATTCTAATTAAAAGGTTATCCAATTAGTAATATCTGTAAGTGGTTTAAATAAAACCACAGCATAATTTATCAGGGGCAACTTCAGGCGGTATGTTTTTGGCGTATCATCATACTGCCTGTAATATAGGAGAATCTCCATTTCCCTCACACTTGGTTTGGTAGCATTTTGATAAAGTCAGAATACTAAATAAAATACTGGAAAGTTACCAAGATATATCCCTTCCTAATGAAATACAATGTTTTTACTGTAACTAGGTTGCACTACTTGAGTCTGCCGTGCTCATCACTCAACTTGCCATAACAATCTTGACATTGTTTACAGTTCTTGGCAAAAAGACCTTCTAAAAAACCGGTGGCATGTTACTCATTCTTACGAAATTCTAAATAAGTATTTTTTTACTATTTAGTCGGTTGCTAGACTTGATACGAAAAAAATGTACCGGTATTAAAACAAAAAAATAACTACGGTATATGAGTGGTTAAGTGGAAATATCAAAGGCTCTTGAAACGTTATGCTGCATGTGTTTTACTGGGTGGACTTTGCATTGTCCAGAAGAATGATTGCTATTCAGATGTTCAAGGAGAAAGGGAACAACGCACTAAATTCCTGGATTATTTTTTAAATTCTATCCTTATGGGGCATCATCTGTTAATCTTTTATTTACTTAACAAATGGAAAGTCATTAGATTTTTTTTAAAAACAGATAAAACCAAATATGCATGATGGATTTCCCTAACTTCTGGCTTGGACCTCAACCCTTTATTTGGATTTCTCTTCTCATTCACAAGACATCCTTTTTAATAAAGGAAAAACATATATTTTTTATTGCTAGTCTCACAAATAAATACCTAGAAAACTGCTACTGGCGAAGATGTTTGTACGTCAACAAAGTAGGAAGTCATTGAAAATCCACAGCGTTAAGAAGAGAGATGACTGTGTTAGGATCCAAGATGCGTTCCTCTTCCTACTCCCAATACAAGCAGACAGAGTCAACTGTCTATTCTGTATTTCATGTCAGGGGTACAGCTCCTGGCAGATATTTTCTTGCAGATAAAAGGGAAATCACCTTTAAATAATTTACCGTGCATTAGACTCCCCATCAGAGTTTGACTTTCTCCTTATGACACATCCCCTTAAACTGTTATCAAGAGACCTTTGCATACACATGTTCATGTAACAATATTTGGAATTATTTTAATTCTGGTTGATAACCCTGGTGTACTTTTGTTCATTTTCCGTACTTGCTATGAAAGACTGATAAAGCATTACTGAGTCCTTGGGTTTATCAAGCGTGTGTACAATTTGACAAGCTTTTCTGAGCTGGTGTGTGTGAGATGCTTGCTACTCTCAATTACATAGCTATCTGTTTGAGATTACAGTTAACAACCCTATAAAAATAGCTTCTGTTGGGTGGGTGGGGGATTTGTATACAAGAACTTCCAAGAAACATATAAAAAGTAAAAAAGCAAAGAAAAAAACCTAATTCTACCTGAAATAACGTTTCTACTCACATCTTCAGGATTGGGGGGGTTTAAAGAAATGGCAACGGTAATTTATTCCAGCGCATTCCCACGATCTGCCCAGTTTGACCAAATCTCCACCACTTCTCCTACTGTCTCAGCCGTTTTATGCCGGTGCCCCTCCTTGAAAGATTTTTTTTCAAGTGTGGGAAACAAGTGCTTTATGTTCATAGAGGCATTTAACAATGAGAAAACAAGTCTGGAATAACCCAGACACTGTCCATATGCTCTTCTATAACAAAGAATGCAATTATTACATAAATATGTAGATACAGTCTATGTATTCATATTCAAAAAGCAGGGGTGTCACGTTTAGTTTAAATGGGAAATCATAAGAGGAAACAAATTATCCATAAGCCGTTCTGCTATGGTAGACATTACTCTTTTAGTACAAAATAGCCAATAAAATTGTAGAAGAATGGAGGTATATTGTTTTCAGAGTGCCCGAGGGCTGTCGTTTCCTCTAGGTATAAAGAAGGGCTCATTAGCTCAAATAAATTGTTAATGTTGTTGCAGCTTATTGTAGTTTTGTGTAAAATAATATATGTGATTTCACGGGGCATTTATGTGGTTGAAACGGCCCTTTTATGGCGCATTATGTTTAAGAGGTATGTAAACTGGTTCTAACGTGTCATATCAAGCAGTGTTTATTGGTAAAAGAGCGGTGTGTTTAGTGCCAGTTACTGAAGTTATGTTGTCATTTATAGGTTTGTAGCGAAGCCGCTAAAAGGAATTACCGGTGGCTTTACATCCGTATGAAAAATAATCCGAATGACCTAATATTTAAGCATGTAAATAGAGAATTGACAGGGAGACGCGATATGTTAATTGTTGTACACTTTATGTATTGTATGTGTATGGGACTGAATGGTTTATTCATTAAAGCAACATTTGAGTTGCTGTGGCCATTCCTATCCAACTTGTGGGAAATGTAGAGGCGCCTTCTCTCTATGAAGATCTCTTTTAATGGGTACTAGGGACTTTACAGCCCGGAAGATTTAATGGTAGAAATGAATCTGGCTCAAAAAGCTCCTCTAATGGAAATGCTTTAGCATAAACTGGGGTAATTGAAGAATTGCAATGAACTATGTACGCGTTTCACAGTCATGTTTATGCTTTTTATACGGTAATATGTGGATACAGTAAAAACATGCATTCAATAAAATGAACCACTTGAGGATCAAAGTCCTTAGTCACAAATGTACCTTGAGAAAGAGGGTTTCAAGTTTGGGTCATTCTTAGATGCCAGCTAGCTATAGCTCTTGACCTTTTCTTGTTAATTAATTCTTGTCATTGAGCTCTATGGATATACAAATACTAGATTTGTTCAAAATGCTTGATGCATTGAAACATTCTAAATGAGATAAACATTTACACAATCTATTGCTCTATGTATACACATAGCTTCATTATAATTAGTCTGTTCGGGTTTTCATCCTCAAATTCTATTGCGTTCTACAAAACCAGCCATGCCAGATATTCGGTTCTCAGCTGCAATATTTACCACCGCTAATGCCATGAAGACTAGAAAATAGGTAGTTTAAATATAATGCACAGGCACAGAAACTACATAGAAAGTATCCATTTTAATACAGAGCAAGTTAACGCTCTATTATTTCACCTTAAAATGACAGTCGGATATTTACTAAAGCTTTACATTTCCATTAATCTGAAGCGGCATTTTAATCCCTTTAGTCTGAGCAGAACCATTGAGTTCTTAGAGGGCCCAGGGATTTACGTACCAAACATTGAGCTGCTCTTTTAATGGTGCCCTGATATTTGATGAAGTTACATTAGGGCTATTTACTATTATAACTAACGTTTGCCGATATTTGTGAGTTCTGATGGGGATGATGTGGGTAAAGACCAAACGAAAGGGAGGCCCAAAATGGCAGTCATTTTTGTGGAGCCTAATATTCTTCAAGGTAGTGTATTTAAAAACACAAATATGCTGAACCATTTTATATACGTGACACACATACGCATAGATATTTCTTACACTTTGTTGATTGGTGTTGGTTTTTGTTGTTTCTGGTATTAATAGAGTAAAGTCTCTTTCCCATTCACGTAAGGTAGAGTAGAGCGAGTCCAAGCGCAGAGAGGTGGTGCATGGGAATTGTTTCTAACTGGATTATATTTCAACATCCTGGCACATGCTTGGCAAGATGAATACGTCTTTATGGAATATTTAAGGTAGCATTAATTGTAACTCGTGTTTTTAGTTAGTCTTTCCAAACTTGTGAACTGTGAAGCAAACTTTTTGCAGTGTAACAAATCGAAATGCTCAAACATATGCCTTGCTGTAATATACCACAAACATTTCTGCGTGGGTGGCTTAGATAAAATGTAGTAAATGCTTCAAGGTGTAATTAAAGGCATACTGTTAAAATTTCACCCTGACCTTTATGAGCGTAACCCACATGATTTCCATAGAGGGGAACATGACTGGAACACAGCTGTACCTAAAGGTTATGCGGGTCTTATTTCATGCAACTGGTCATCGATTGTGCACGCGTGCAACTTTCTGCATGAAGAATGAAGTGACTATTTAGGCAGCGAGATAAAGTCATGGTTACATGGACGAAATCCATTATTTAAGAGGGCCTGTTTTTGTGAGTGAGTGATTAGTGATAAGGCTAACTAGACGATCTAGACGATAACCAAGTGGCAGGCACTAAGTGGCTTTTACAGAACGCATGTGTAGGCTGACGTTCATTACTCTACAAGAAAACAGTTTAGCAATGTCTTTTGTTGGGAGACACAGAAAAACTAGTAACATTCTGGTGAACGAATGTCTCCATCCCAGTATTAAAAACATATGAAGTGTTTTATGCCATTGGGATCATGGGAGGTTTTACATTCTAATGTTTAAATGAGTTGGTACAGGATGCCGATCTGATTTGCCACTAGGTAATGTATCCTTATGTAACAGGCGGTTGTAGGTTTTATTTCATTCAGCCTCTGGACAGATATGCTGGACAGGAAGACTTTGCTGATTCTCAAACTCTGGTAACCTGGAGCCTTGATTTGTGTATTGTGACTTATATTCGAAACTAGCTAAACCTAACATTTTGCCCATAATTTATCCTTTTTCCATAGATGACATACAGATAGTGGAGTACAACGATGGACCAAGGATCTGCAAGTTCTGTGAGCCCACATCATCCACTTGTAATGCCCATGGGTACTGTACGAGCAACTGCAACATAACCTCTTTCTGTGAAAACCCCGAAGAAATCTGTGTAGCTATCTGGTACATATATATTCTTGGTTTCCTTTTCATTTCCAGAACTGTTTATTATACAAAATATGTTGATATAAGCAAGCTAAATGATTATGAAGACAGCATTCTTTTTAAATGCTCATCACAGCTGTTGGCATTCCTTCTCTTTAACTTATCTGTATTACTTACCAAATATTCCACGACAGATAAGTAGTTAGCCGGAATCACGTACGAGAAATCAGGTACACAATTACTCAACTTTAAGCTGTGTTTACTTACAATGTAGTTTACAAAATCTTTGGTCACGCACACCCCAATGTATGTTTGATTAATACTACACGGATTGTTAAAAATTAGTTGTCACATAGTAAACAAGGTACTATTTTTCAATGATTATTTCTAGACTAAATAATCTTGACTTATCATTAAGAATAATTTCTACCATTGGTGATAGTGAGTAAATTATACATACTTTTGCAATTGGAAATAGGAAGCTAAGGTGTTTTATCCTTTACCCAATGTAGCAGTGTGCAATAAATGTGTATTTCCTTGCCCACCAGGAGACAATACTTGAAAAATGTTACAATAGAAACAATGTGTCATGATCCCAAAGTGGAACTGTATGGCCACAACTTGATGGAATCATTATCAGACACATGTATCATGCAGAAGAAAAAGTCACAAGGAGAAAAACTTTACATCTGCTCTTGTTTAGAGGAAGAATGTAATGACATTCTTCACTTCCCTGGTGCGAAGGCAGCGGGTGGTGTAAAAGGTAAGGTGATATTCAGATTTAGTTATTTATCTTCTTGTTATAAAAAAAAAACATAATCAGACATCATTATTTGCTGGTTCCTTACCTACGTTCCCCATCCTTGTCCCTGATTCTTGTTCTGCAACACCAGCATGGTGACGTGAAAAAAGAGGGATCGCAGATCATTAAGTTATTTGATAGAAGATATTTTAGTCACCCCATTGAGAAAATATTCCAGTTCTTATTAAAGAGAAAGGAAAAGGAGGAAACTTTTTAAAAGTGTTTTTACATAGCATTGCAGTGGTTCATTGTTTGTTGTATGTGACACTTTCGTTACATTCTGTATTTTATTTTGTCTTTCACGCTAGCCAAATAAAGCATAAAAGTTCTGTCATTTATTTCCCCTCTGAAGATTTAGTCAGGTAGCAACAACATAGCAACATCTAAACATATGGCAACATCTAAGATGTTTTTTTTAGTTTCTGTGGTAATGGCCTATCAGTGTCTGGTTGTGTCATAACTAAGCAATTAATTACAATTAATTAAAAATAATCAAATTAACTCACATTCATGCTAACACACACACCCTCTCACATACATACCATTATATTAACACACTCCTTCTTATACACATTCATGCTAACATACACCCCTTCTAACACACATGCACATTCATGCTAACACACACACCCTCTCACATACATACACATGTATTAACACACACTCCTTCTTATACACATTCATGCTAACATACACACTTACAGATATACTCTCATAGATACTCACATCCTCACTCCCTTCCCTGCTCCCTACTGAGCTCTGGCTATCATAATATCTACATTGATGGTCTATTCCAGCCATTTGCTGGGATTTAAACGTGTACACAGAATAGATACATTATGTTTCACTTCAGCTGTATCCAGTCCCGTGTTGATTGGAATTTCCAGTAGCAGTGCTACCCCTGTGATATATGATCTGGTTTAATGTACATATTTGCAGTACTTCAGCTGTTTCAAGTACGATGTGAAGAACAGACTTGCAGGGGATATAAACAGGTGGTATCTCAGTTCCATAAAACCGCACACAAGTCAATTCATGTGCAGCAGTCATCGCAATCATAACTAAGAATAACGTGGACCACACAAGGTGTGAATATTACCAGCTCATTGGTTTATGGAATTTAGATCAAATCTAAGAGCCAATATTCAGGCGATCATTTTAATGGCATTGTTACAGGACATCATTTATTTGGAGCAAGACAGGCTAGCCTTATTGAGACTAACGTCTAGATAACCTGTACATGTGGTATATAAAACAAATGCTAGTTTTAGGACTGGGCATTTGCAGCTGCAACTTGAAGCAGTGTTTGAGTACAGCACCGAAAACCCAAGTGGCCCTTGTATTAAGTCTGTTCGTAATGTCGAACAGCTAACAGTGAAATATAAGCCCAATATCAAATGTCAGAGAGATGGTATGGTAACATTTACCTAATTAGCATCCATTTTGGAACACGTTAACGTTTTATTCCTTTGCTGTTACGGCTTTCTAGTAGCTCATCAAACTGCTTGGTAGAAAAAAAATTGTCCTTTTCCGTAGTTCTTTTAGGACCCTGTGACTCGCCTCCTAAAAAGTAACTTAACTAGAGATACTATAATTGCTAAGCTAAAAAATGCAAAGTAGTCCTCAGCCTCCGAATCTCCTAAAAGGCATTTTGTATGTTTTTCTGTCTCTGCCAGCCAGGGATCTGAGGAGCCTTTCAGCGTTTGTTTACTCATCACCTGGCGCTAGCAAACTCAAGATGTCACAGGTTTAGTGTATGAAACGGTTCATTCAGTATTGCTGTTAGTCTGCATACTGATGCGCACACTGGGAGCGGGTGGAGAACGGGAATCTGCCGCTTACTGTTCGGTTTACATGCCCATGCTGCCATAAAGGCCCGCGAGACAACCTCCGATACCAACATCAGCAAAAGGATGTTGTTATAATCACTGACTGCTGCTTTACATAGAATCACTAGAAAAGCAGCATTATCGTTATCAATATAGAGCGGCTCCCATTGGGTAGACACACAGGGGGTTAAAAATGATTCAGCTTTACATTAAAACATGTTTAATGCTTATTAATGACAGTGTCATTAGCATATAGGAGACTGCTGATATCTGTGTGATATTTATAATACCATTAGTTATGAATTTCTATTTTGTTTGTGATCTAATTACCGATAATAAATGTAAATCATTGTGTAATAATAATTGACTTAATTTGTGTGTAGTTTGTATTGCTTCTACTGGTCACACCTTGCCACATTGTTAGTGCAAACTAGATAGCAAAACTGACGTTAGTCCCTAATTTTATTGTTTTGCATGTGAGTAAGATTCCATCCTCATATTTTTCCTGTAACTAGGCTAAATTTATTTTTGTTAGGGCAAAACTTTTTCTTGAAAGAGTACAAGAAATAGAGGGGAAGTGAAAGGGAAGTAGGGAAGTTGACTGTAATATATATATATATATATATATATATATATATATATATACAATATTGAACAAAAAGCAGTTTGTTATAAAAACATTTAGTAAATTTCTACCAAGATATTGGTGTGTATTAAAGTAACCAGTGAGAGGTGTGGGAGATATGTAGGACTCTTAGGTTTTTTGTTTTGTTTTGTTTTCACTTGATTCCGTTTTATTTTTTTTTAGTCACTACTTCACCAAGGAGTACCTATTGGCACTGGGTGGGGGCATGAGTTAAAGACCATACCTCCCATAGTTTATTTTAAAGTAAGCCTCGGGAATAGGTATAGTTTTAAATAGAAAACATTATCGGTCACAAGATACAATATAAGAATCTTTTTTTATTATTATTATTTAAATCTGGGCCATTATAGCCTCTATAGCATAAGACTAAGCACAAACTCAAACAGACTCAAAATTCAGGTTGTCAGTTCGAATCCAGTTTGAAATTTAGTTCATCTTTATTAGTAATACATCGGTAATATTATGGCACAATGTCAAGGTAAGCCGAAACTTGACGCATTTTGTCCATATATGACATAATTGACGTCAGACGTTCTGCAGAATTCTTACATGATCTGTCTAGCATTCTACTTTGTTTACTGTTGGAGATCTTTCTTATTATTTATTTGTTCCAGTCATTTCTGCATCTTTAGCGTTACACCTGTTGGCATGTACCATCTATCACAAAAACAAGTATAGCTTGGTCGTGGTCTGTTTTCTTATGCTAACATTTAATAATGAGATAATAAATAACCATAACCTACACATACAATAATACATTTACAGAATGCAGTAAAGTTTTGTAAAGATGATTACCAAGAAAGGTTGTGATACATAATGATCTACTTTATTAATACCTCTGGTGGTAATAACAATATATTGAAAAGAGTTATCACAGCAAGGTTACAGATAACATATTTTATATAACATGTGTGCTTCAGAGATGATCAGCAAAAACAAATATTTCCAGTTAGGGGAGTTGTTTATTTCATTGGAGATACTTCATACAGTTAATAAGCATGTATGAAATAATAAGCATGTATGAAATTTGTGACGTGAATCACTAACAACGACAAGAAATGTCCACTACAGGCATATGGCCTCCAAGAAAAGTTCCTACAGCATCAGTAGAGACAGCCCTTCCATATACTATTGATGATGTGTAAATTACAACCTCCAGGATCACGTTATATTATCCCATTGCTGAGGACCGAAGAGTTACTGCCCTGACACTCACTCTCTACTTCATTTTAAGACTGAGATTCATATTGGGTTTTATCCACTTATCTGTTCTTAACCAGAATGTGTTCTTTTTATTTCTTTTAGAAAAGAATGCTGCCATTACTAATGTGTTACCTGTACAGACATTACAAAAAGGTAGGAGCTGATAAGACTACATAATTCCTGACTCTCATTTAACTTGTGTTTTCTTATTTTGCTTATATGTTTCTGGAATTTCTAATCTAACATCAAAAACCTAGGAGACCTAGGAAAGGCTTCCCCTTTTAGAAAGGGGAAGCCCATCATAGGATACTAAACTTTGGCAAAACTTGACCTTGACATTATTTGATGGCAAATGGACTGTTTACAGATACATAGTGAGCTGAAAGTATATGTACAGAACAGTGATACACACCTTCTCTCATTTGCCTGTAAATTAAAATCCAAGCTGTGTATGATTGGGAAAATATTTATCTCTATTTTTTTTTCAAATCCAAAAGTTAAGTAGGCCGTTGATTTAAGAGTTAGCTTGATTGTCCATGCAAATTGGTAATTGCATGTCCTCACAAGCTAGCACTACCGAAAAAGCTTGTATTTACTAATATGCCTGGTGCTTGTGAGTACTTGTGAGTTCAAGTGACTTTACATTTTGCAAGTTGTAGGTGAGGTCATGCACTTTGACACATGTCACATGTCTTCACTTGAAACTTGCAAATTTTAGTTAAATTTTGTGTTGAATCACAAAATGTGGAAGTCTGATGGACGAATCTGGGTTTGGCGGATGTCAGGAGATTGTTACCTACCCTAAGGCATAGTGCCTACTGTTAAATTTGGTGGATGAGAGATAATGATCTGGGGTGTTTTTCAGGCTTTGGGCTATTCCCCTTAGTTCCAGTGAATAGTTATTGTATTGTTCCAGCATACAAAGACATTTTAGACAATTGTGTTCTTCCAGTTTTATGGCACCAGTTTTGGCAAGGTCCTTTCATGCTCCAAATACCTGACAGATATGTAGCACTTGCCGTCAAGCAAGAAACCATTTAATTCTTTCCTCTGCAGGCTCAATCACATATAAACAACACAAAAGCAAAAAAAAAAACCTGCAAAGTTCCTGACGACAATTGTGAATGAGACTAAACTTTTACATGATTGAAAACTATTTCTGAGCAGGGCTCGGGCTTTCCGGTGGGCACATCAGCTAGTAACAGTATACTGATGGGGTATAAAGAGGAAACATTTTTAATGCCAATTCTGTATTTTTTGTGATAGAGTAAACCTTGTGTAACCCATTAAATGTTTTAATCAACTTTATGCTATGGATGTTTAGACAGATGATTTAAGATGATTTTAAAATGCTTGTGGTTGTTTTTTTTTTCTTTCTTTAGAAGAAAATAAGAAAATTGAGCCGCTTGGAGAGTACAAATTTTCCGCACTATGCAGGTTTTGTGACGTGACACAAACGTCATGTAAGCCAAACCAAGGCCAGTGTGAAAGTACCTGTATGAAAAATGCCATTTGTGAGTCCAAAGAAGAAGTATGCGTCTCTGTATGGTATGTGTCTTTAGTGGGGGGTTTTTTGTTAAAGAGAAGTTTTAACAACTCAAATTCTTACAGCTAACAATGAAGAATCGTTGTGCAAATAATGTAACTGATGTTTTTTGGTGTGCTTGTATTTTGGCCTTATAATTTAACATCCTGATGTAGTGTACATTGTACAGAGAGGGATGTCACTCTTGCTCAATAAATTACTGGTAAATCATCAGGTTATGAGAGAATTGGATTAACTGGATACTTCTACCTTTTTAAAGGCGGCAGAATGATGAAAATATAACAGAGGAGACACTTTGTCATGACCCCAAGGTGAAATTGTATGGGCACAAGCTAGATGACTACAACTCCTCCAAATGTCGAATGAGAGAAGTAAAGATGCCCGGAGAGACCATGTACATGTGCTCCTGCAGTGCTGAAGAATGCAATCATATGTATTATTTCTCAGAAGGTATTTTATTATACTCACTAACATTACAAAAGACAGTTTCAACTATTCCAAATACTAGTATTTGATGATTCTGCAAAACGGATCCCTACAAACACATTTTTCAATTTTCTGTGGGTGCAGGGGCACGGCCAGGGGTGGGCTAAGGGGGGCTAAATCCCTAAGTGTGGTGGGCAGCCCGCAGGGGGACTCTGAAGCTAATGTATGCATCAGTACAGAATCTCTTACTTCAGCTTCAGAAGTTTCCATAGCTAACTTTATAAAGCGAAGCCACAAAGAGGGAAGCCACAAGCACCCAAGTAAGCTAAAAAGCATAAAAAATAATTTTATGTGCTTTTATTTGAGTTTGTCTAATTTTATGTGCAAAATATTAATACAACATTCATTAAGTGGTAGAGGGTATCAACCATATCCATAATTAGAGTTTTAAGAGCATTAGCATGTTGGGATTGTTATTTCAAACTGGTGTTAAGGCAGGTTGAAAATAAAATGCATGGTTTACAATTCAGCTACATGTCGAAAAGCAAATTTGCCATCTGAAATCTAGATTCCAACTGCTAAAAGACAACATATCAATAGCAAACAACTTCTAAGTGATTCAATGGTGACTTTAATGGATACATAATATATATATATATATATATATACATACATTTTAGAGGCTAAAAACTATATATTGATGCAAAGTATATTTGCTTTACTATTCCTATCTGCATGAGAGCTGGGCAGGATTTATTTGTCTTGTTGCCTGTCACGAGTTCATTGAATGCTTGAATCAGCCCCAAAGAGTGTGTCTGATGGAAGCTCCAAACAAACGATGTAGGTTTTGAGTTATTAAGAGGAACATTCTAGTCCCAACATGTTTTTCTTTTTTCATCCAATTCATATTGGAGTCAGTTTGTACGAAACATTTTACCGTGTTCAAATCTGTGAAGGCATTCTTTAGCTGGTGAAGCTGTCTCATTAAATTTCTCGCCTGTGAAAGAATAATTCCTGCACATGTAATGTAGCACTGCTGTTGAAGTCATTGGGAGTGGCGGCAGACAGTTGCATGTAAAATATGAGTGTTCAGCTAGCAAATGTGCGACCGGCTTCTGCGATTTGGACTCCTACAGGGCATGTGCAAGAAATGTACATATAAGTGCTTCCTGCTTTCAGGAATGAGTTCAAGAGGCAGAAGCCCCACTTTCTAACTCCTAACCAAAGAATGCCTGCACACACACTTGCATGCTTTAGGACTCCATGCAAAATAAACCCCAATAACCATTAAACATGAAATAAGATTAGAGTGTGCCTCAACAAATACTGCATAAAATGTTTTAACGATCCCTGAAACTCAACGTGCTTCTGGATGGCAAGCAAAGTATCAAAAGGATGTCTAGACAAGAGCAGTTGTATTGTCATCCACCCTGTGTTGACCCTGATTATATTCTTTCACAGTCTGTAATTCTATTGTTGCTTTTTGGAGCGTCAGCTGCAACTGTAGCGGTGTCGTGAAGTAGGGAGCTGTACTCTAGGAATAAGAGAAAAAAAAACACACAGGGCTCTGTTGTTCTCCTTAAAATTGTCCTAGCTTAGCATTTCATTAAAATGAAAGCAAACTTATTGGACTGGTTTCCTTTTTGTAAACAGCAGGAAAGTAAACGGTCTTGTATCACGCGTGATGTTTCCTGTCTTTGTTCAATGATAGAGAGAATCACAGCAAGCCTGTATCGAGCTATTGCAGACAGCTAAATAACACACTGTATAAATATCCTGTTTTAATCTATCCGCACAAAGGTATGCACAGCTTTCAGATTTAAGAATACGTTAGGTAATGACAAAGGCTGATGCTTTTGCTGTGCTTTTTTCATGTTGTTTGAGAGATTAGGCCTAACAAAAGCAATTGTTTAGGAATGTAGTCCATGAGATCCAACCTGACTTCCCATCAAGGGGCCATAACTGAATAAATCACGCTTAGGACACCTTGGACTCACTTGGTCACATTCATTTGAGCAGTAACCAGGTCTGCTGGAACTACCTTATTTCAACAGAGACCTGGATTATTGGCTTGATGATTTATCAGGAACTCATATCTCTTCCGTTTAACAAGACAGAGTAAAACTCCCCTGCTTTAGTAGACCTATAATCCGCAGATGTGTTCATCTTGTGTCTTGTTCTTCATTAAAGTGATTGCTACATGTTTGCTTTCTTCATATGTATTCTTATTCTTTTAGGGGAGGTGTTGCATTGTTTCCTCAAAACCAAGTTCATTCATTAAAGCTTGTGTTTTTTTCTTTGGTATTGAGTGTAATTGTTTTCGAGACATTTAGTTTAAACACTAAGATCATGGAATCTGATTTGAGTGTCTCAGGGTGACAGGGCTAGCATTAGCTAATCATTTCTTCTCATAAAGTTCTCAGACTTCTTCTCACCCACCCTTACAATGGCTGCCTGAAGCACCCAACAACAATTAGCAAATTAACCCCTTAATGACAAAGCCTGTACATGTACGGGCTCAAAATGCATTGTCCTTAAGTGGTTAAAATACGGGATAAATTACTTAAATATAAATAAATAAGTAGAAAATCATACATTTACATTTTAATAAAATCGAAGTATTATCATTAAAAAAGTAATTTAAATTTGAATAAACCATTTTCTACTTTTCATGCCCTCTCTTTTTTTGGAGTACATTGGTCACCAATCATCTTAGGAAAAGTGTTTAACCATTGAAGAGCTTTGATTGGCCTTCTTTTTTGTGGGGGGTTGGGTTAATTTGTTGCCACAGGACCTCATAATTATATATCTTTTTGTCCTCTTTATGCATTCATGCTAAGCCTGTCACATACTTTTTTGCTTTTATTTGCTTGCACTTAGAGCACTTTATCACATGTTTGTATAACAGAATTATATTTTGTGTGTGGAGGAAAACACACAGATATTGCAGCTGCTGGTGTGGAGAAACCTGGTGGGGCTTTTTTTCCATGAATTGTATCTTTTGCCACTTTTAGTAATTTTTGGATATTTCTGTAATAAATGACAAATTTGAAAATACCATACCGTTTTATGGTACCAATACACTACATTGCTTTTTTATTAATATCTTTTGCATTAATATATGTTTTGTATCTTTTAGCAGAAACAGAGGTTGGATGGAAAAACATGGCTTCTCATGTTGCACTGATAAGTCTTCTTCCACCAATTGGGATTACTCTTGCAATTATTCTCATCTTTTACTTCTACCGTGTCCAGCGGAAAAACAAACTCCTCAAAAAAGGGAAGAAGGATTCTAGATGCAGAAAGCATGGAAATATAGACTGCAGTGATGCCCACGCCATTATGATGGATGATGACCGTTCCGATATTAGCTCAACATGTGCCAATAACCTGAATCACAACACCGAGCTTCTGCCAATTGAATTGGACACGTTGGTTGGAAAAGGCCGGTTTGCGGAAGTATATAAAGCTAAGCTCAAACAAAATACTTCAGAACAGTTTGAAACTGTGGCGGTCAAAATTTTTCCTTATGAAGAATATGGATCCTGGAAGATGGAGAAAGATATTTTTTCAGATGTAAATCTGAAACATGAAAATATTCTACAGTTCCTGACAGCTGAAGAGCGAAAGACAGACCTGGGAAAACAGTACTGGTTAATCACAGCCTTCCATTCTAAAGGCAATCTACAAGAGTACTTAACAAGGCACATCATTTCCTGGGAGGGCCTCCTAAAGCTTGGAGGCTCTTTGTCCCGAGGGGTGGCTCATTTGCACAGTGACCACACACCTTGTGGAAGACTCAAGACGCCAATTATTCATCGTGACTTAAAGAGCTCAAACATACTTGTCAAAAATGACCTCACTTGTTGCTTATGTGACTTTGGTTTGTCCCTTTGGTTGGATCTATCTTTAACAGTAGATGACCTTGCTAATAGTGGGCAGGTAAGATTAATTACATTATTTTGAATGCTAACCTAATATAACAGTTCCTTCTTCTAACCACAAAATTGGCAGAATTGGGATGGAGTGTAAATGAAATTCAAAAGGGAACAGGTAAAGATGGCAGGTGAAAGTGGGGAGTGGGACAAGAGGGATATTGTCAAAAGTGTAAGTGGTGTAGTTGAAATTGGAATCACTGACATTTACTGATGGTGTCCCTGAAAATCAATTTTACAGGTTGCTAAAGTCTCTTTGGAGAATGACAGTGTTGGCCCCCTTAAAGTTAACTCCTAGAATCTGGGGATGTATACCATCTGGCCAAGGGGCATTATCTATTTTAACCTTATTTTCAGGTTTTATCACTTTGTCCTGTGTTAGCCAATAACATGATTTTCTAGCATTAATATGCAAACCTGCAGGCGGTCGCAGAAAGTAAATATATTTGTTTTACTATAGAACCCTTTTAAAAACATAGAACAATAAGCCCTATCAGCTAGTTGGAGAAAACATTTAAACCATGTTGTATTTTTAATTTGAGTTACAAACCCAATTAAGTACTGCCAACATCAAAGCATTAACACAAACACACAGATACAGTATATATATATAAAGTATATGTAAATGATGCAGAATAATCCTTCTTTGGAAGAAGCCTGTATGTACAGCTGTAAATTTTTATCTAATGTAAATGTCTGCAGTACAGCTAATTTAGGTAATTTAAATCATTTCTATTTCTCTCCACTTACAGGTTGGAACTGCCAGATACATGGCTCCAGAGGTCCTGGAGTCCAGAATTAATTTGGAGAACATGGAATCGTTTAAGCAAACAGATGTGTACTCAATGGCACTTGTGCTTTGGGAAATCACGTCACGCTGTACTGCAATTGGAGGTATTAAAACACTTGAGTATCCTCAGCAGAAGTGTCACATTATGCAAAATGTTTTATGATCCTCACTAGGATATGCAGCAGTCTTTTATAGTATTAAATACACCTCACTTTTTTAATTAATAATTTAGCATATTGAAGTAACACTCGTGCCAACATAAGAATCTTCTAGTGCTCTGTTTCAAAAAATAGCTATGTAGTGTTATTTTTTGTGCTATGTAGAACATCCTGTATTTTTTAAGTTCACATAAGGTAAAGTAATTAGTACTCAAGATGTGCAAATATAAATGTTGGTATTAAGGCAGCAGCCCTTGATAAAAATCTTTCAATAACTTGATTTTCCAAAACAACCCAATCGGAAGCCGAGCAATTGTACAAAAGCTTAAAAGATCATTTCATCAGGTCATCGCAATGTAAAATATATTAGAAAAATTCCCAGAAACCACATATCCCTGAAGGTGTGATGTTTAAATAGGGATTTTAGTAAACATTAACAAAAACAAATTCAGTTTCCCAAATACTGAAATTATATATTCTGTGGTAGGCCGCATTTCTTTTAGAAATATCCTCTTTATTTCTCAAGCAAACAAAAAAAGTTAATTTTTAAAAAGAGAATTTAAAGAAAAACATGCAATAAAAAATGTGCAGAAAAAAACTGATTGTAAAAATGGCATTGTGGGTGTTATATAACACTTGCTAAATGGACAAAAGTATTGGGACACCTGATCATTACAAAAAAAGGGACTTTTATGACATCACATTGAAAATACATAGACATGAATATATGGTTGGTCCAGCTATAACAGCTTCCACTTTTCTAGGAGGGCTTTCCACAAGATTGTGGAATGTTTCTGTGGGAATTTTTGCCCATTTATCCAGTAGAGCATTTTTGAGATCACTCGCCGATGTTGGACTAGAAGGCCCGGCTCACAATCTCCGTTCCTGGTCATCCCAAATGTGTTCGATGGGGTTGAGGTCAGGGATCTGTGTTGGCCAGTCGCGTTCTTCCACACCAAACGCGTATCTTTATGGAGCTTGCTGGAATAGAAAAGGAACTTCCTCAAACTGTTCCCACAAAGTTGGAATCTATCTATCTATCTATCTATCTATCTATCTATCTATCTATCTATCGATGTGCACCAGTGGCAAAAAATGGTTGCAGAATTCAATGCATCCTCTAACCACTTGTTGCCTACGGTGCACATAATTATAGGTGCTTATGCAGCCTGCATCCATTGTTCGATCTGATGTTGTCTTTTTTTCATTTCATTTTTTTTTTTACATTTTATTTATTTATTTTCTTCGATATGGCCTCTTTTTTGATTATGGGCCATTAATGTGCCTTCATGAGCCTTAGGAATCCAAACAGGCACACCCTCAATCTATTTCCTTGGTCCGCTAAGTTGAGGCACTGAGCCCAGTGGAAACTGTGTTAAACCTCCGCCACTTTTGCTGAGGGTTGCTCCAATAATCTTCCATCCTCCTACTAAAGTAAAACTACCTTACATTGTATCTAAACCTCTGACCCTCTATGACCTTTTGTCCTCACATTTATTTACACTTGAAGTTTACTTTAAGAAATAATCTGAAGATAAATGTTAAGAATGTAAGAATCTATGGTGGTTTTTTCCTCTCCCACTGTTCCTTAAAATGTCAGGAATGTCTTTATAAGCCTGCCCGGTATGTTGAGAATCTAAATAGTAGCTTACATGAGCTACATCCCATTTGTACTGAAAGGAAGACATTTTGCTTTGGTGTGGATTTAATAACGTTTTATATGTACTAAAGAAATGTCTTCATCATTTTCACAAACAGAGGTAAAAGACTACGAACCTCCATTTGGTTCCAAGGTGCGGGAGCATCCCTGTGTTGAAAGTATGAAGGACAATGTACTGAGAGACAGAGGAAGACCCAAGATTTCCAACAGTTGGCTTAATCACCAGGTAAAAACAGTGATTCTACAGAATGAGTTTTGTCCACATATTTATAATTATATATTAATAAAACACACACAATATTAAATAAGTTCAATTAATAGGTAGGACACGTGTTTCTACGATTAACCTTCCCTTTTCATTTTCAATGCCTCTTTTTCCAGGGCATACAACTAGTGTGCGAAACCATAACCGAATGTTGGGATCATGATCCAGAAGCTCGACTCACAGCTCAATGTGTAGTTGAAAGGTTCAATGAAATGGAGCAACTTGACAGACTGTCTGTGAGGAGTTGTTCTGAAGAGAAGATTCCAGAAGACATCTCAGAAGACACAAACAAATAGAAACACACATAGGAATGCCATTGACTTCTAGGGATCGGCATTTTGTAAACCTATGCAACCCAAGGAAATGACTTGCAGAAACGATGTATTCTCCATATGGCTGGAGGGACAAAAACAGGATTAAGTTACACTGACAACCAGAGCAGTATATGCAGAGTAGTTTGTGGCTTGGCATTGGATGAACATTAAGATTAAATGACTCCTCAGGATATTTCTATTTTTTTATAGTCAGAATATATTTGCACTTTATATGTATTTGTATAAAGCCATATGTTGACTTTATAGTATGTATTATATGATATAAACCAAAAACACTTTCCCAGGAAAATGTATAATACAGAGGAAAATGATAAGGAAAATAAAGTACGTCCGTTACCAGGATTCAAAATACCAATTTATATGTGTATAGGTATATATGTGTGTGTATATTATATATATATTATATATAATATACATACATATATATAATATATAGAGAAATATATTGGGGTTATATAATATATTATATATATATATATATATATATATATAATAAATTACCGTTAAACTGTGCTTGTATGTATTTGAGTGCACTGAATAAAAATGCCATTATATTCCAGGTCCGAGGAAGAATGAGTTGTAGCTTTAACGCAAAGGATAAAGTATTAGTGTTAGATTTACACTCTGATTGCAGTAACCATAGAGGTTGCAAGTATACAGGTGAGACCAGGCACGAGTACCAGGACGTCTCTGTGACCCCCATAACCAAAATAATGTATGGTCTGTTGCAGAGCAGGGAAATCTGTGCCTGTGTTGGTGGATGACGTATTATTGGCAAAATTTATGCTCAACATTGTTTAGTTCCGTTCCGTTTGCACTTGGATGTTTACAAGGGCTGCATTTCTATTATTATTTAGCAGAGATTTCTGGTGAGATTCAAATAATATGTGCATTTGTCAGTCCATGTGACTGTTATCTATGCAAAATCACAAATACTTGCAGAACGTAATTCTGTCACTAGCACAACTCATCTATAAAGTATAGAAATATATTCTCAGCAAAAAATAAATATGCAAATAGGAATTATTGTAAATACAGGTTTATCATTTTTCATATATGCAAGTATACCAAACTTTTCAACACAAAAACACTATTTTTTAACATTTTACAAAATGCTACTAAATCAAAAGACCAATGATATTTAATAAAATTAACTAATGCTTTTGTGTAATATTTTGAAGAGTATAATCCAATTACTTTTATTAAGGTAATTTTGTAATATAAACTGTTACAAACTATATAGATTGTCTATATTATGACATCAGCTGTGCGTGTTCCAGTATTAAATATTAAGTGAAAACTTTTACCTCTGAGATAAAAACCATAAATAAATCCAGCCCTAAAATTATTTGTTTCCATTAAAGGATTAACCAGTGCTTTATATGCAAAATTTGCCTTGATATCCCCAAAATCTCCCACTAAAGATTTTTTTACGCACTTGGGTTCTATCTGCAGTTTATACAAACTACATAATCCCCTCCCATTCAGTTCAGGTTAAAACTAAAATTTTGGTCCTGAAGTCCATTGGGTTATAAGCCTTTAATGCTTATTTTATAATCCATTGTACCACCTGTATGTTTTATTGATATTTCCAGCTTTTCAGCTTTCTACCTATTTGTTTTCCAATTCCTAAGAATAGACATCTGAGACATCTAACTCTAATGAAAGTTACCCCTAGTGTCACTAACTATTATATATTAGCCAACGAGGCAATGTAAATAACTATATGGCAGCTTTCACATAGAGCACAAAAGACATATTACCCCCCCACACACCATGACCTAGAGTAGTTTTTTAGGTTTTTGTTTTGTTCCCAAAGCATAGGTGCTGAAAAAAGTCCAAGAAAATGTTTAGTAACACCAATAATAGAGTAATGTTTGGAAGGGCCAAAAAGCCCTTATTTCATTGGGGGGGGGGGTGTAATGAAGGTTGTTTTTTATTTTTCCATCTAATTTTTGTCTTATTTTAGAATTATTTTGTTCAAACTTTGTAACATGACTTTTACCTTGTCTGTACTATAATGGCTGATGCTTCTAGTGGTGTTAAAGCTCCAGTACATTTCGAAGTGTTTGTTACCCCTAATGTCTGCCCACGACCATTAATGCTGAGTCCAGGTCATCATTGGCCAACTGGTGAAGAATTTTCCAGTGCAAAAAGTGGTCATTGTTCATGCCTTGAGGGATGTAATAATAATAATATATAAAGTTGTGAAGGGATTAATACTCAAATTAAAAAAAATAATTAATAAATAATAAAATAAATATAAATAAAATCATTGAATAATCTGGAATGTGACAGGTCCATTTTAATAAGTACATAACTATTGTGAAAAGTGCATACTTTTGTCTTATATTTCCGTCAAGCTACTTTTTAGATCATGTTATGGGGTTTTTTTTGTTTTTTAACTCAAATCCAAAAAGTATTCAGATTATAGTGTTTCAAAACTAAGGTGTTATCATTTAAATCAGCTGACATCTGCGTGTAACTAAACAAATAGTATTATAATAATTTGTCTTGCCAAAGAAAATGTACAAACTATTATTGTTCACTAAATGAAGAGCAATACACTTCCACTTCCACTTCCAAGTGAAAAAAAATAAATAAACCAAATTGAAAACTAAGACCAAATGAATATGTTTCCAAGTTATTGGTTGAGACCTTTTAGGATGCAGCCATTTAAGTTTAGTGGGGTACTGAAAAATTTTCAGTATAGGGATTACTGGTCTTTTGTACGTAAAATAAATATGGCACTTAAAGTGTAGGCTACTCATGAAAGTACTTTTGGATATAAAATAAATATAGCAATCGTAGGCTATTCATTAAAGTGGGAGCTGAAGAGTTTAACTCCCTGACTTAACTATGCAATATTTAAGGTCAACCCTAGTTACGATCTCATGTAATAAAGCCTGTGCTGGCCTTATAATGCATAATTAACTTAAAAGGATTTCTCTATAGTCATTTCAATAACCGCAATACACAGGGCCATCTTGCCCACCGCTGGAGAAGCTAACTGGGATTTGTCCATCATGTTTCATTGTAAAGTTGATTTGAAATGTTAAACTGTCCTCCATACTACTCAATATTTTTAAACATTGTCCTCTTAATTAGCAGTTTTGTACTTTGGAAATGCACGCTCTAATTTTTAGTTAAGATCATCACTATGCAAAAATTATGTTATTGGAGAAGTTGTATTTCACGCTTCTTGCTTTAAAATAGGAGCAGTGATTTTGCATTTCATTATTGCAGGGCATGTCACGTTTATTTGGCGGCTGATAAATTATAGTTCGAAAATCTACCATGTTGAGAATCGCATTCTGCCACTTCTCTGTTCTTTTCTAAATAATTTCACAAAAACATTTCAATTTAAGAACGTCATTGTAAAGTCAGTTTACTTTTCCCCATTAACCGGCTGTGAAACAGTTTAAAACTTAGATTATCAATAAGAGACCTGTATAATGTGTACCTTTGAAGATAAAGAGGAAAATTTTCTTGGAAGAAATGTAAAATGAGAAATAGGTCTATGAATTACATGTTTTAATATTAAAGCATATGTTATTTTACATAATTTACAGATGTTTTATATAAAAATATATATGTATATAAAAAATAAAAAAATAACAAGCCTATAGCTTTGGTTCTTTCTTGATGAATACTGATGTGCAGGTATATGACTACTAACCCCTCTTTTGAAGAAAGATAGGGCAGTGACGTATTTTTTATGTTAACTGAAATTTTACTTGAATGGCTGGGCATATATAATATTGCTTATAGCATCTGATACAAGTAGAATTCTGGTGGAAAGTGAAAGTGTTTCAAATATATACTATAACCAAATTTAAAACTACATTGACAAGTCAAGTGTAGGTAAAGACGACATCATTATGGGTTCATGATGACATCACCATGATGACATCATAATGGGCTCATGATGACAGCATCAAAATGGGTTCATGATGACATGTCAAAAAAGGAACAGAATGCATTCTACACAATATTAAACATATTATTGTATTCATATGTTTTGGTATCTTTAAAGAGATACGTTCATTTTTTAATACAATTGGATCCTTAAATAGTATATTGTTGTCACCTACTTGCGATGGAGGGGGAGACCCCTCTCCTCTGACACACAGCCACTGCAAAGAAGGGGGAGACCTTCCTCCACCTTGCAGCAGCCGCAACCACTGCCGCGTACGAGAGGAAGACCCCGCTGCATTCACGATACGCTGTCGTCTTCTATGTCTTCACATGCTCTAGCAGCGCGAGCAGAAATGACCTCGTCTTATAAAGGGAGGTGCCAGGGTCGGGGGCATTGAGGCAGGAGCGGTGTTTTTTAGTGTTCCTGGATTGGTGAATTGGTTTCTAGTGTGCAAGCACCTCCCTGTGCCGGTTTACTTTATGAGAATGAATAGGAGACGCCTCTCCCCTAATGCCAGTGACTCAGCCACCTTCTCCAGTCCAGAGTCCAGTGGTGTTGACACGCCCCCCTATGATGGTTCTGGAAGTTTGGCACACCCCCGCCATGGTTTCCCGAGTACCGCACTCGGTATACCCGCCACACAGGCTGCGTGAACTATGCAATCCCAGGGATGCGGCCTAGCGCTGTGGCACATAGTTGGCCTAAGGCGCACGGAGTATCCCTAGGGCCTGGACGGAGGTAAGAGATGCCTCATCTGGATGAGCGCTGGTTTGGGGGCCTGACAGGAGGTTACGTGCTTGCTGCACTCAAGATGGCCATGGGACGTATGGAAACCTTTGCACTTTGACTTCTGATTGTCATACCTATATCCTATAGCGTCTATTCCTCAGTAGGCGTTCTGTTTGATCTCTCCGTTGCTGAACCTGGCTTGTGTATTCATTATTTCTGACTTCTGGTACCTTCCTACTCTCTGGCACCCTGACCTTGGCTAGTCACCGACCTTGAGCCTATGTTCTTGCGTTCCTGTGTGATACCGGTGTCTCCTCCTACGCTGTGTGTGACAATGATTACATGGAAACCACAAGACACAGTTAGGATTTTCTTAAATTACCTTTATAGAAGTACTGCATTGTAGAGAAAGCAGGTAATAAGAGTTACACAGGGACACATGGAGAAAAATTTGAAATTCATAGCATACGCTATGATTTAAATAACTGTATTTATCAGAATATGAGAATAAGATAACAAAAGCGTGTGCCTATTAAAAGGAAAACGTTGTGGAGTCTGTAAAGTAAAATTCAGAAACATAATTGGGTTTAACTGCTCCTTCCTAATATTCTGGGGTCCAATGGTTTGCACACCTAAAAGCAGTTGAGCAATCCCCCCTTATATACTTGGTTATGGCATTTTAAGGGTTAGTGAGGGGGCTACTCACTGGCTTTTACATCTATTTTGTCTGTGTATATGGGACCTTTAAAAAAAAAAACTCATACCAAATATAAAAGTAGCATCTCATAACTCAAAACATATTTTATTGCACAATAATATAATGTTACCATTAAAAAAGAAATTAACTTTTTAGCATACAAATCAGATTAGTGCAAATAAACACACAATGCAACCCTGTTTTGTGTACAAGTAATGCGTTTCGATAATCCATGTTGCCATTTGTTATAAATGTAAGCAATGTTGTTACGGGTAAGTCTGAAACCAAAAAATACTAATAGTTCGGAGTTAGAGCTCAGGTATACCTAATTAACTTGAATACATCTACTTTTAGAGCAATTTACTTACGCGCTCTCTCTCTTTAAAAGCAGGAGAAAGATTTTGTGCTTTCTTAAAGACTCTGTGCCTATGCACTAAAGTTTGAGATACATTATGATGTTTAATCCTTCAGTATGAAGACCTCGTGAAATGACACATTTTATTAGACTATAGACTTCCTCTAATTCCTATACCAGAGCTATATGTATAGGTAGAGCAGGGTGGCTTAAGTTTAACAAAAGTGGGTCCTATACCCCCGCAATATGCAGTGTTTAATGAATCATTAAAAACACCAGACATATAAATCATTTTTGTTCCATATTACGATTCAGTTACCACCAAGAAGAAAAATAGAAGAAGAACCTTGGGAGCTCAAAAATTTTTATGTACTCACATATCTCAACGAACACACTCATTATCTGATGATGTCAAAAGTTAGAGGGGGTATGCTGGAAGAACAGTATTCACATTCAAAATATTGTACAATTATTATGTAAAATAGAAATAACTTCTCCTGCAGATGTTGCCATACCCTTTCATTTTGTTTATCGTTTCTTTAAAAAAATAATATTTATGCAGGTTTTTTTTTCCATTAATTTGTATGAAATCAATGTATGATCATATAAAATTGTGTATTGCTGACAACATGTAGGATTCAAGCACTATATTATTCACAACCGCCATTTGCATTGTATTAGTCAGATCCATTATACTTTCAAATACATGTTTTAGAAAGTATTATTATTATTGTCTCACCTCTTTATAAATTATTATTATTATTAGGATATGTCATCAAAAATGGCCAAGATATATTTTGAAGCATAGCTACTTTGAAATTGTTGCATTGATGAGATCACAAACCAATATAAGACCATTCTTTAAAAACTAAAATTATGTGTAGATAGTTAAATTGCTGACTTATAATATTAAGGTACCACAAACAAGGTCACAAGTACAGAAAGAACACATTTGTATACAATTTTAAAACATATTTCAATATAATTGATTTAGAAAGATAACATTGTTACAATAAATAATCTTTTTTTTGCAACCAAAAACTACTTTTCACTGATTAGGAGTGCATTTTAATCACTGTTAAATGAAATATGTTCATTATACTAACAATAAATATACACGGACACTAATAGCATGTATTCTTCTTGGAAGAATAGCATCTAGTCTGTTACATGTGCAAAACTTTGTGTAATAGTATGTGAAAACGAATGGTAAGAATTCAATAAACTTTCACCAAGGGTTAAGGGTTTACTCCAAAGCAGTCCTCCTTTAGGAAGATTGAGTTAACCCTATGTTGACTCGCCGATTGAATTATGCTGGACAACCTCCAATGTTCTTGTGATAAAGGCCACAATTAATGATTATATGAAATATTAAATTTAAAATTGAATTATTAAAGGCATTGCACGATGATGTACTTTCCTTGACACTTAACATTTTGATCTCATTTTATTCTTTCTACGTTATCATATTCATTGATTGTTTTTAATAATATTTACGCCTAGGAATACACGTTCTATGGTCCACACCGTATGCGGCTATTCTTTCAAAAGATTCATTGGTACATTCAATAACTAGAAAACAGAACTTATTACAGGATCTGTATAATTCAATATGCAAGAACACAGTAAAGTGTATTGGCTCACTCTAGATGCAATTCGGTATAAGGAGTGATGGAGGAGGCCAACATCTATATTTATCAAGGGGTGAGAGCACAGTGCATAAAAATCTAGGTTTTGCATTATCCTATGGGAATTTATTATTCTTTTTCATTTTCATGCTCACTAATAAATAGTAGAAAAATATATATGTATGAATACAAGAACTTTTTCATATTTTACTCTAGTTTTCTTATTAGGTCAACTGATAAGTAAGACATATTTTTACATTTGTTTCATATATAATGCTGCGCATTAGTAGTACACATTCCTCTTCCTGGAGAATGCTTAGAGTTAGGGTGAGGGAAACTCTTGCTAACATTATAAACGCCTGCAATAAACGGTGAGGAACAATGTGAATGTTTGGTGGTATAAAGAAAGTCTGTAATACGTGGCACTGCTTACAATGAACCAGTAATTTTAACTTTGTGACTAGGGTGGAGCTAATGATTTAATGAGCCTGTATACTCCAGTTATGACATCACAAGTTGAGTCTTTGGAGTCTCTCTATTTAAGTGGAAATTGCCCAGAGAGTTAGCAGGAGAACTGTGGTGCTTAACGTCCCCAGATATACACATTACGAAGGGCCATGCCTTGCAACATTCTCCTGGAAAAGCTGAGCTAGCCCTACATATTGCATATGTTAATTAAAAGGTTGGCTTTCAATAAATCTCACTGAAATAACTTTATGTAGTGTCATCCAAGCTCTTCTTGCTTCAGAAGCTTACTTGGGTGGGCCATTTAAAATGCATAGTGATGTTGGTAAGCGGAAACTCCTCCTGCTAACCTTCATTTAGTCAGTAAACCCGGCTGAATAATTCAAAGTGGAACAAGAGAAAAGAGATCCCTTCCATACTTCCACGTATAGTTATCACACTGCCTGGCGCCATGCCCCCTGCCTTAGTCTACCTAGACAAATACAATGAACATTAAAGGCAACAAAAAAAGTACTGGTCATTTTACATAAATATGATTATATAGACATATTAATAGCCCTGGGCAGCAAAGGGATTCTCCACTTTTGGATTTACAACTCAGTTGTAAGAATGCTGGATTGCTTGGTATTTAAATACTTTTAAACTATAGCATATATTGCATTTACATTTAAACCGTTTAGCATAACATAACATAATATCTCATATTTAGCCTCTAGAAACTACGAAGAGTTGCTCCTTTGCCAGGTAATAAAATATGACAATGCATAGAGATCCAGTTTCTTTAACTTTACCTGCCCAGGATTTTGCTAATTTGCTAAACTGCTGCTAGATTCACACCTACAAGTCTCTGCCAAGCAGTTCGATCTCATCCAGCATGAAATCCATGTCTTCTCGGCTCACTTGAGGACTGATTATAATCTGACGGAAGAAGTTAACCTTATCCCGGTGAGGCTGATATCCCACCATCATACTGCCTTTCTTCATCATCCTTTCTTTAATGACGGGGGCAACCTGCGGGTTACACATAAGGGTTAGTATCCTGTAAAACTGAATGCAAAAGAACCTGCTTTCAGGAAAAAGGATTAGCACTTCTGCAGCTATAGACTAGACTAGTCAGCAACCTCTACAATGCAAGTGACTCTCTCTCACCTGGACACTTATGCACTTATGTCTGCTTAATTAATTAATGTCCCCTGCATAATTATTGCCAGCACTGAGTATATTTATTAAAACTACCAATTGTCTGGACTTTTTGGTTTGCTAACCCTAGGCTTACCCCTGACACACAGTGAAACCAAATTCTAACACACACATTCATGATAACACCATACGCTACCACCCACCATCAAACATATGCTAACCCCAAACACTAACACACACACTTATGCTAATACCATACACTAACATGCACACACACTCATGTTAAGACCATTTGCTAAGACTACATCCACCTGACACACACACACACACATACTCCATCCCCACAATGGTCACTGTATTGCTAATGTAAGCAGAAAGCCCTTATTTACCATATGTATTATTTGGGAACATACAGGAAACATGTGTGTGGTCCTTTCCATTTTTTAAATTAATGTTATGATGTTTGTTTATCATCACTTACTGAGAAGCAGAGCTGACGAGTAACATTCTTTAGAACTATTGCTCACAGAATTACACTCGGAAATATAACTAATTGCTTATTATATATTTTTCATCCACATAAACTTAGATGATAATGTATTTTCCTGTAAACTAGAGCTATCTACGGTCTACTTTACTGGATGACGTAGGAGGAACACACATACCAACTCAGGGCTAGCCTGGCTGCTCCAAGTAAATGTCATAATATTTCATAATAATCAGATTTTTTTATTCACGTTGTATGATGCGTAAATAGTTAATTGATTTCAAGACTAAACATATGGCATATGGTATCTCCTTAATGTACCGTATGTAATCAGAGTTTAGGTGAAAACTGCATATTTGGTGTTCATTTTGAGATACACTTTACTTAGCAATTACAACATTATTTGTTATTCAGGTTTTGTGCGTAGGAATGCCAGTGGTTTGTGCCTGGGGGCACCTGGAATGTAAGTACAACTCTGAGTAGGGCGTGCCTGAGAGTAAATGCCAGTCATTATTGTATTCCAATGAAACGTAAAAATCATACAATTCCACTGACTTATTTCTATAAGAGGAAGCCTGACCCCATATACAATCTATACAACACTATTGATTAGTAAATTTAGGATGTCCTTAAAAAGAGCAAATATGTCCTATTCTTAAGAGTGTTATTATACAAATGTGCCTTGTGTGTGTAGAAAATGCAAAGAGAGCAGATTGTTCTCAGTTAGTGAATGATTGGCAGCATCCCTGCCTTTGTGGAACTGCAGCTTTATGTATCTACAGGTTACCATGGTCCATGCACGCTGGCATCTGATCTATTGTTAGATCATCTTGCCAGCATGCAGGAACAATGCTGGTTGCATGATCAGGCATTTTGATGTCACACAACTGTCCATTAACCAGAAATAATAAGCTAAAATTAAAAAAAAACATATAAAAATATGTATTTAAAACATGTTAAGCCATAAACGAACAGATGAGTTCATGTTGACAGCAACTACCGTGGTTTTTAGCCAAAATGACCCACAACAGTGGGTAGGTACACACGTAGTAGAAAAAAAAGATGGGGGAAAATGGAGAAAAATGTATTGGTATAGCATACTATCACCATATATTGAGCAAAAGGGTATGATGTTTTTAAGAAACATATTTACTTTTAGTTACTTCTACTAATTGGTTTTGCAGTTACTTTTAAATAATTCTAGAATATGATATGTTTTAGCATTTTTCACAAATGTACCATTACATCAAGATTTGCCTTAAAGTATGCATATCTTTATATTTAAATGTGTGCTTAAAATATATAGATTCTTCTCTAGTTTGCCAAAGTGTGTAACACAACCTTTCAATGATTAGTAGACCCTGAAAAAAAGTTGGATTGCATCTATGATTTGATTGGGGTCCCTGGGTCTGAAACCGAACCCCAGAAAGACTTCCAATGGCCATGTTTACCTTCTCACAGTAATTTCCAATGGGATTTCTTAAACTCAGAAGATGGTTTCTGAGGGACCTTATCTTGTTACACAGGCCCTTCTTTGATTGCTTCATATTTGACAATATTTAGAAAAATTCTAAATGACCATTTACAACACACAAATACTTAATATTTATCATTAGCATACCATGTGTACAACAAAAGTCAAATTAATCTAAACACCACTGCTTACATGTTCAAAAAACTGTTACTTTATGAAAAAGTGTACTTTAGACCTTATTACAATAAGTATGTGTTATTAACGGAATGACTCATATCATGTGTAGTATTGTGAAGAGATACAAAGGCTTGTATGCCATTACTAAAAAGTTACTGACATAAACAATAACTTAACCTGAGGACACTTGACAAAGTGACATCCGTATATAAATACATACACGCTGGCTCCATACACATAGATCCAAGCTCCTGCCTTTGCAGGACATCTCTGCTCCTGCGACAACAAGATGCTGGCTGAGAGATCCTAACACAAAAACTCTGAGCTTTGCCTTTTCCTTGTAAACAGAGTCAAGTAGCTTCCCCTCGTACAAACATAACTACAAAATAAGCATCTTGATGGCTGATCCTGTTACATAACAGCCCCAGCAATAAAGTTTGTCTGTGTCTCTGCAAACACAAATATGAAAAGGTACCCATGGACCAGGTGTGTGTCTTTCCGGTCACACCAGAATTAGCACTTTGCCATGGGAAATTGGCTTTTTTTGTCCCGTTGCTAATCCCCCCTGACTCTAGTCATATTAAAAGTGAGTTATTGTTAAATTGGATCCACGTTGAACTTGAGATCCGCTGACAAAGTGCCATTGGAGGTAGAAGTAGATCTAGTAGAACCATTTTAACAAACTCTTAACACTGAATATTGACATCTTTCTACCCTTTTGATTGATGTATTCAATGTCCTTCCCTTTTTTACTGGGGTGATTAGAATTCCGTGAACTTCATTTATGGTTGCTTTTCTTCTAAAGCATGGACATTTTTTTTGAAAAGCATTGCAAGCTAAAAAGTTAGAAACCAGAGCTAATGTCCTAGTTAAAAGATCCAGTGCCAAAATTACAAAAACCTAAGTAATGTAAGATATATACATTAACACTTTCAAAACTGCTTGTGCAAAAAAAAACAATAAAACAAAAAAACAAATGCCATTTTAGGATTATAAATATGTTCAAAAAATCCCAAATGGAGTCCATAAGAAGTTAGAAAGTCTATAGTGTAAAGCCCCCTTGGAGGCTCTCTGGATCACCTCTAGTAATTATTTTTACCGATATAGTTGAGATTCACAGCCACGGGGATATGTGAAGGGATTATACCAGAAAAGGAGAGTCACCAACAATATGCCCTAAAGGTCATTCCGTTCATGAGATCGGGTATTATTGCTAAAACATTTGATACTGATATTATTCTAGACAAATACAACATCGCTCATGGCAACAAATCCTATGTTCTCATTAGCGTGTTTGCCCATTTATTAGTCATGCAGAAACACAGATATCCAGTAGAAACTAGTATTGAACTTTGCTCAAGGCTAAAAATGTATGTACTAACATGAATATGAAGTCATAAGTTAAAGAAAAGTTAAAGCTCAGGAATGTAGGATTAACAAGCTTTTTAGACCTGTTGAGGCAGAGCTTTACCTATCAAGTTTCCTGAAACAAGTGGCCTAATGCTGCTGACCTGGTCATATTTAACATACAATATAATTTATTATTATTATTATTATTATTATTATTATTATTATTATTATGCAAACATTACATTTTGTTCAAAGGAATTCATTAAAGCAAATATAGGCAGCAATCGACTTATTTAGATATTTTCAAGAAGAAGCCAGTGTGTTTCACTTAATTGTCTGGTGTTCCTCTTTAGAAAATGTCTTGCGCATACCTTTAAACAAGCAAGACATCCACGTGTAGATGAGATGGCTGGCAGTCAGTTCAGGAGCTGTCTGGCAGCTCTTCTTACAGTCCTGGGGACCCAGGAGCATCATTGAATATGTGGTACCTAGTTACCTTTTATGTACGCGTGTATTGTTTCTCTGCTGTACACATATTATCTTATGGTCTGCACCCAGTTGTGACTGTAAGGAGCCGAGTGGTCAGTCAAGTTAAGGGTTAACTCGACTGACTAGACTGTCATAAGCTCCCGTATGCTAACAGTTGCAAATATTCACTAGACTATGAGAGGTTGAGAGCGCCTGCAACTTTAACTTTTATGAGATTCAGGGCAAGCAAGTTGAATGAAAATATGTATGCACTCACCAGAAAAATGCAAATTGTATGGCAAATAAATAATAAATAATAATAAAAATAAATAAAAACATGAAACTGGGGTCCCACTGCGATTGCCCCCCTGTGTGCAGTAGCGAGGGTGGTAGTATAGAGCCCTAATATACCCCCCCTACAATACCATCCCCTGCCATCCCCTTAAGAGGATGCATGGGGTTAAAATATACAGAAGTACTCTAGTGGAGGAATGAAACCCAAGCTGCGTCTCCCCCTTACCCTCATTGGGATCAGAGGGTCGAAATAAACTAAATGCCTTTTGGGACCATCCTACTGGGCTTAGACCCCATATCGTGCAATTGAGTATGAAGTGTAAAATTAAATAAACAAATAAAACACTCCCCTACTTTCAAGTCTCCCAGGTGAGGATGAGGTCCATCTAAGCTCTCTTTGGGTGCCACAAGGATGGTGAAAATCTCTGTCCACCACCTTTGCAAAAAATCATCACCCAGATATCCACAAAGTCATTAATCCTCATTTCGGCTCAAGGAATGGGATGAGCTTGCATCTGCATTACTAATGAATCTGTGAGTTGCTTGCTTTTCTCAACTGGCGTGCATGTTCTGCGGTTAAGTACATTTGAATTTGAGTGATTATTGGAGAGGGCTAATGGGAGTTGGCATTTTTATTGCAGGTCCTGTCAGATTATTGAAAGACCGCGTATGGAATTGATGGCATAAAATTTTTTGTACAATTTTTCACTTTGCTTTGTGCCTCACTTAACTTGCAGCACAGGCCTCCATTGGCTGCACCAACCCCAACCACTTTTTTAAAAAAAATTTCATTCATTCACTAACTGACTGTATTTGCATTTGTAATTGGAGTTAACATAAAGTTTCGTCATCTCGTGGATGGTTGACAGCATCATAAAATATACAGAGATAACATATGATGCTATGTCACTAGATTTGTGTTGTGAGTCACAATGTTTTAATTTCGTCTTTTGTCTTTAAACACAAAGGTCTTATCTGTTCCTTTGTATCAAGAAGCAGCTGAAATGAATGAATTGCAGTAAAAAGACCTGGTAATCCCTTTGCTACTTATAACCATGGGCTTAGAGAAAGTATAAACAGTAAAAGGCATAATACGTATATTAGAGAACACTCATAGCTCCCCATGTCAAAGCCAACAGAATCACCACTTACAATAGGATAAGAATGTGAAGAACAAAAAATAATATATTCCAGGCCAAGATATGCTGTATTAATTTTATAAAACAATGTTATGTATGTGTCTTTGGGTATGTTAGTATAGTTGTGAATGGTTGTGTTAGTTTTAGTATGGTTTTGTGCGGGTGTCTATGTTAGTGTCATGTGCCTGTGCATGTTAGTGTTGAGTTCCTGAATGTGTGTGTTAGTGCTGAGTGTCTAGTTGTGTTGGCGTGAGTGCCCCTCTCAAGGTCAGGCTCTGGATCTGGAGTATAGGCTCATAACATCTTTATGAATTGAACACATCTTCAATGTGTTTCTCTCTAGTGAAGGACCACACCTGGAAAACTTTGCACGACTCCTAATAGATTCCATTTACAGGAACATGTGGGAATACTTTAAAGCAAATCCTTTCATTTTCCAATCAGCACCTGAATGACTTGATGCAAATAACCAGATATATCCAGATAATACGTCGACTGAGTATTTCACTTAACATGTTCTAATATATGCTGCATATATGATATTTTATATATGCTGTAATACAATATATTTAGGGCAGTTATAAAGTGTTCTAATACACTAGTTATTATTTGTTAGCTGCCAGCAGGGACAACGGAAAAAATCAAAATCTTTAGAAATCATTCAGCTAAAGCTATTAGTCAGAGTCTTCATATGCCTTTTTATACCTGGCGCTTCCCTAAACCACTAGTATCCTCATTACATGTATGAATATCCTGCCTCCTTAACTCCCGTTTTACTGAAATACAATAGAAAAACAAATATAAACCACTTCCACATTCTTTACAAATATTGAGTTAAACTAAACACGGACACACCTTACGTATAACATAAACAATGTAGCAATACATGGCAGTCATAAAAAACACAGTACTTTCACAGAACACTGATACAAGTGTAAACAGGCGCTCGCTAATGTAAACTCTTTCACAGTTACTGGATCATGGATCACTTCCATGTGATATAAATATATATATATATATATTATATATATAAATATATGTATATATAAATATATACATACATACTCACTGGTCACTTTATTAGGTACCTGTTCAATTACTTGTTATTAAGAAGCTACCCATTCCTGGTTGAGTTGTTCTTAAATATTTTTGTATTTGGGGAATTGAACCTCCAAAACTTCGACAAAGTAGATTGAGAAAGAATCCAGATCCCCAAAACAATAAATAGATAAGGAAAATCTTGTGAGGCTGAGAACTGTTTTTCTTGGAGTTTTAGACCTACCTAAAAAATATAATAATTCCGAACATAACTGCAGTCAGACATTATCTTTTTAATTTTAAAAGCTCAAGCGAATCAATTATTCAGAGTATTTGCATAATAATTTGTGGCACATTTCACAGGCGTCCCTCTTTCCCAGTGTCTGGATTCCAAACCCAAAATTCATTTTTAAAAATGCTGTTTCTGTCGCAATGCATATTCTGATTCTAGTGTTATGGAAATTAAGCTGTCAATTGCAAGAATATATTATGAGCTCTTAATACCCTGTAGTAATTTCAATCCTTTTAAACAAAATTTCACTGCTTGGTTATCTTGAACATAAAAGATGTTTTTTTTCCTTATTGGAATCCAATATCAAGTAGCATCTCTTGTTGACTTTATAAATGAATTGACATAAATATGGTTCTAGCATTAAAGAATATTACATTTTTGTATTTGCTTATAATTCAAACAGTAAATGAACAGTTTACTTACTCATTTGATTAGAAAACTTATATGGTTGTTTTCTATATATTCTACATCAGAAACCCATCCCCCCCCCAACCACAGTTTTACCAAGGCTATCCTCATGTACTTGGTTTTAAGGGCAAAGATTTTATGAAGAAAATCTATTCCATCATCCACCTGCCTCAAGTGTTTGTTCATGTCATTTCAATATGTACTTTCTTTATAGTGTAAGCAGGGGGTGCTTCCTATTACATGGCATGTCTTTCTCACAAGCTCTAGAGACGCTGCATGGCGGGGTTTACCAAAATGACCAGACATGACTGAGGTCACATGTCTTTTTTTAAAAAACAAAAACGTCAACAACTGTTTGCAAGGACATGTAACTGCCTGCAACACTGAATTTTGTGAATTTCTGATGAGGGCATGCAAGGTTAATGGGAAATGTGCCTAAAAAAGTGCAAAATGTTCCCCTCCACCAAACAACACACACACAAATAATATTACAAATAACTAAATTCATGGGGAATGAGATTAATTATCTAAAATTACCTTATGGGAGGCAAAGACCAAGCCGTGCCTTATCCTCCCATCCCATTGCTCACAGAATTGGTGAGTTAATTTCAATTAAAGGCCCTCTGGGGATATCCTTGCCCTCTCATCTAAGTCTGCAAGGTAGAGGGGGATGAGGTCCATCCAAGAACCCTTTGGATGCCATGAAGGTGGACAGTGAAAATAATTAAAACGATTACAAAGATGCGGGGGGACACCATCAGTTATCTCTTCAGGTCATCCACAAAGCCATCAATCCTTATTTTCAGCCAAAAAAACCGAATATAAAAAAATAAAATCAGTGTTTTTCATTTCCATATTGGGCTTTTTTTTAATGAAACTGAGTTTCTTGTCGATAGATGACTCTACTGCTGGAATTTTGTACATGTATTTCTTACTTGCAAGCTCACAGTTTAGTGAATACACCCTCCGGATAAGTAAGGATCCGCCAGAACAAAGACTACGCTTCCTTTAAAGCCCTTGACATTTCAATTGAGGAATAATATATATGGTTCTACATCATACAATTTTCTAAAATGTATACCCTTTCATTTGCCAAATCCAAATGAGCATATGTGATGCTATGTATACTATATATCATGCAAAATGATCTTTGGGCTGTCCATTGGGAACTACAAAATATGTCTGGGGTTTGCATCATGCCTATACCAAACTGAACAGAGGTTTGGGTGTGGACCATTTTGACATATGAATCATATCAATGTGCATATTATGTAAGGCTTTATTGATGGGAAATATGTTCCTGGTATATTCTAAACACCTTTTAATGATAATACATGTCTGAATTATGGTTGTTACAATGCCAAAACACCTCTTGTTCATATTAATGACTAAAAAGGTATGGCAAAAACAAGCTAAAATTCATTCATATTTTCTTAACCACTGTTCACAATGAAAACATTGATTTAAATGTAACTGCATTTCAATGGACTGTGGGAAACGTTGGGATTTATCATCACAGTAAATACGCATCCTCTTCTCTCTCACACAACTGTCTCTTTCTCGCTCAGAGAAGTAGGAATCATGCCTATTGGTTTGTTGAACCACTCTCAATCTGACCCTTATGCTCAGGATTAGTAAAACATTATCAATGGTGATTTTCCCTGTGAGAAAATACAACTTGCACTTCACTGATAACCTCTTTGAAGGCTTTAGCTTATGTTTCTATATGCTGTTGGCATCCTCATGCAGAGTATTTGTTTTTCTTTTCTATGTAGGGATCACATAACCACCAACATTTCAGGAACACCAAAAAAAACCAGAACACCTATGTTGCTGATGTGAAAGAAAATAAGGAGGGATGATGCTGTAGGCAGTGAAAGGATGGGCTTGAGATGGGGCCTTGCTCAAAGAGCTTCAGAGCTGGACAAACCTTCATCGATTTTACAGCTCCTTGGACAGGGTCAGGGGACATCAATGGATCTCCCCAGCTGGTCCATGTTCTCCGTTGCCAAAAATCAGGACTATGTCACAGAAAATGTAGCTGAAAAACATTTGGCATTTCACTGTTTAATAGCTTTTTGGCGTCCACTAAATATTGTGACCTTTAATGTGCAACTGAAAGCAGTCTACCCCTCCCTCAAAAATATCTTTCATGAAGAGTTTACAGAAATTACTTTGTATTTTGTCATGTTCCCAGTCAAAGTTGAAAATTAAGTTGATATTAAGATATTCTAAAGAATTTCTCTTAGGTCAATATGGTTAAAATAAAAATCAGACGTTTCCCAAGAACAAAAGAGTTTGTGATCCATCTGGCTGCTTGGAAACAAAAAGAAATACTTATGACTTATTATGGATGGAATGTAGAATGTAGAATTCACAAACAATATCCATGTGATCAATTTGGTTTAGTGACTTAATTTTACATTCTTCTACTGGGTTTGAAAATTGGTTACTGAGACCTTGGCACCCTAATATCTATATCTATCACACCAACAGGAATTTTTATGACACTGCATTTTAAATACATAGACATTAGTATGTCCTCTTTAGCATAACACAATATGTTGGACAATGTTATGCTTCCAACTTTGTGGGAACAGTTTGGGGAAGGCCCTTCCCTATGCTAGCATAATTGTACCCCAGTGTACAAAGCAAGGCCCATAAAGACATGGTTGGATGACTTGACTGCCCTCTGTGAAGGGGAGCGGGATAGAAAGACAAGTGTGTGAGCTGCATTGATAATGGGGTGGATTTAAGTGTATGGTGTTAGCATGAGTGTTAGCATGAGTGTGTGTGTGTCAGCATATGGTGTTAGTGTCAAGGGTAAGCCGATGGTTAGTGGTGTGAGGAAGATATGCCTTTCACGTGAGGATCCAGATTGGATTTACTCTTTAATGAAACTCATAAAAGAACAGTAAGACATAACTATAGATTTCCCTGGCATCTTTGTACCGTGATAATGTCATGATGACCTCACTAGGGTCCCTATAAATACTTAGGTCCCTATAAGTTTATTTTTGTTGATAATTATTATTTTTTATTTTTCATAGAAAAACTATTTCCCATTCTTTTGTCTTTTTCTTCTCTGTGCCCTTATCACACAGTTATCAATAAGTAAGAATCAGCAGTTCTGGTTTTCTGATCATATTATGTGTGATCAGCTATAGGAGACCCCCAGAAACCCCTATGTACGGCCTGCAATTCTGTTTTATTCACAGAACCACTTCTCAGTGAGACCATTGACACTGCAGGATCAGAATACCCTAACTTCCATCAATGTAACATGACCCAGTGATGCTCTCCCTGCTGATGTAAAATAGGGCATTTTTTGTCATTGTGACCACCTTTATTCAGGGTGCAATAGTATGTCCAAATTTAAAAATGAACCCAATGGAAGCTGATGTAAACAGTGTTACATATTTGTATATATTGTAAAGAACTGTAAAATGTAGGGTTGGGTTAACCCCTTAAGGACAATGGGCGGTGCCTAAACCCATTGAAAACAATGCATTTTGAGCCCGTACATGTACGGGCTTTGTCATTAAGGGATTAAAGTGTTTTCACATTTAAAGTGCTGTTTGAAGCACTTGTTGAGCAGTCATACAGTAGAGGCTGGGGATATTAATATTAATTTCCAATTTGGTTTACATTGAACATACTAAAAAAGAAAAACACATTTTGAAAATCACACCCTTTTAGGACCATTTATGACCATGGGGACTGCAACCTATTATGAACTCCCGCAGATGCTGGTTTGGCCAACATTATGATATTTTGCTAATGCAACATCCCTGGTACAACGAAATACATACACCTTTTTTTCTTCAATACCCAAAGAGATATAAAAGAGAATTTTGTCAATGCCAAGGTTATCAGCATGCTTGAAATGCCTGAGTTCAAAAGAACATTACACAGAAATGCAAATTCCACATTAGCCTGGGAACTTAATTAAAAAAAAAAATATTCACCAAGGAATTCACCAAGAATAAGAGGTCGCAGAAGTCTCTTGTCTGAGATCATATGAGGCTTAGAAAGATCCTTCCAGATTTGGGCGGAATGTTATTTATAATGCATAGTGCAGTTGTTTAAATTAAATGGTTTTTTTCACCATAATCACTTGGATCCCATGGTTTAGTAAACTGAACTTTTCTTGCCTTTTCTACAATCTAACATTTTAACACATAAAAATATTCTATAGTGTTCCTTTTCCATCTCGGTTAAAATACATTTTAAAAAAATAGCATTATTTTTGGCAGAATTATCCCTCCCCCCCATGTGTCGGGAAATGAAGGCTTGTCTGGCAACATAATGCAGTAACTGGTCACAGAATAGTGTTACTTTTATACAGAATTCATTTCCAGCTTGGATCATAACTCTCGTGTAAGGAAAACCAGAAATAAGCCAGAAAAATATAATTGCTTTTGTCTTAATAGTAAAAGCTGACGTCAGTATTGCAAACAAGGTTAACGTCCATATATTTCATAGGTTTTATCATGCTTTCAAATGTTGATGTGGAGCTTATCTTATTATCTGTGCAATTTAAGGGACACTACAGCTGTCATATGTAAATTTCTGTTGTGTCTGTTGCAAATGTATGAGGGGGTTCTGTAGAATACATTTGATTTGCCAATTTGCCTGCCCCCAGCTATTTGCCATGCAGGAGAAGTGTTCATCCGAACATTTTATTATTATTTTTTTTTATTGTTTTATATAGTGTCATCATATTCTGTAGCGCTGTACAACAGAGAGACAGGACATAACAAGTGATATATAACAACAATTTGACTTACAGAAACAGCAGGTAGGGAGGGCCCTGCTCAAATGAGCTTACAATCTAGCGGGAGTTATGGTGTATCATGCAAAAGGTAACAGTGCCGTTTGTTAGGGATGGACCAGCCACACTTGTATATGTATTGCAGGAGAGGGACTAGGAGATGTGAGCTAAAGGAACAAGGGAGGGCGTTAATGTATAATGTTGCTCTTAAGTGGCTCTTAAAGATTTTTTGAAGGACCAAAGGCGAAAGACGGATAGGCCGGGGAAAGGCATTCCAGAGGATAGGGGCAGCCCATGTACGCGTGCATGAGAGCTAGAAATCAGAGGAGAGATGGAGATCATTGGATGAGTGGAGAGATGTAAGGGCTTTGAAAGTCAGGTTTTTTAAATTCACCCTAAAGTGGAGAGGCAGCCTGTGAAGAAACTGATTGCGGGGTAAAGCGATGGGAGAGGAAGTCTGGCAGCAGCATTCATAGTGAATTGTAGAGACGGGTAAGGGAGAGACCAGCTAGGACAGAGTTACAATAATCAAGGTGGGAGATAATGAGGGCAAAAGCCTTAGTGGCATCTTGTGTAAGGAAGGGACGGATACGGGCAATGTTTGTAAGATGGAGACAGCAGTTTTTGGAGACAGACTCCTTGTACATGATATACGTATCCCTCAGTGCTTACTCAGTTAATGCCACAGACCACGATCTGTCCAGACCTTGGCACGTGCTCCCAATGGGCAAGAATCGTTACCCCACAGAGGAGGGAAGTTAAGTGCTTTAACATAACTATAATTTTAGTAATTGCTTTGAAATGTCTTTTTTTCCCCTCATTTTTAAGAATGTACATTAAAGTGCACACAGACTACTTTAATATGCTTTCTTCTTTAGTGGGGTTGTCTCTTTTATTTTAATTTATTTTAACAAAAGAAATGCTCAGTGTTTGCAACTTTTTCAGTGTTTGCCTTTGTAACCCTGCTGAAATTTGGAAAATAATAACACGCGTTAAATCCCTGTTCTGATCAACTGCAGGCACTCACACAGTTAAAGGTGTATTACCGTCCAAGACATTGAAGAGCTTGAACTTAAAATTCTTCTTAAAATGTGCATTACGTAACTATATCCTTAAGTCAACACATAAGTCACTGTAGTGATCATTATCTTGTAGTTAAAATAACCCTTGGTTGGGGGAATCCATGAGTTCACGCTGACACTGTAATTCTACCCAGTGCAACTTGGGTCAAAAACACACACACACACTTAAAACATAAATGCATGTATTTAATCTATAGACCACATTGTATTTACCTTTAAAAAAGGTAACTGGATAATTTCTGCTTAAACTGACAGGATCAAACCGCTATGTCCTTAACTCTAACACATGGAAAACATTCGTGCTCCGTTTTCTTCTCTTTCATGCACTGATTAGGAGGGAAAGCTCATGTTTCACTGTGATGATTTATTAAGAAGGTCCAGGTAGCTTTAATACTTAGTTGAGTTTCCCAGATGTTCACCCACTCTGTTTATGAGATTAAATAAAGAAAGAACTGCTCAAAAATATGAAGTCATGGCCCAAATATGATTTCTTATATTTATTATGGTAAACCAAACTCTGTTAAATGATGAGTAAAATTCACACACATTAGACCGCTTCCAATCTATATTTTCCTATTTAAATCCTATATAAATTTACACTAATATATACATTATATATACATTTATACATACATACATATATACATATGTATATACTGCTATACACTATTAAGGGTTTATTTAAGTGTATAAATGTATGTCTCAAAATATATTTTTTTTTCTTATGTATGTAGTGATGTAATAAATATCTCAGTTTACGAAGGGACAAAATATGGTCATCCAATAGATTTTTAACTATTCCTATTTATGAGAGATAGTCAATGTCCCATAATTTCTCAATTAGTATTCAGTTGGGATCCCACATTCAGTAGGAATCGCTAAGTCTTTATAATTGTTTAGGAAGAATGCTAAAACCTCTAATGCACGTTGTTTTTATTTCCTGGGATCCTAAAGTGAAACCATCATTGAAATTATACTACAAGCCCAAGTGGGAAGTTTTTTTACTCTTCAGTGCTCTTTGTGATTTGTTTTAAAGGATTGTTCACAAAGGTAGTGCTGAATTATTACAACCATCTACTTTACTCAAAGGTAGATGGCAGTGCTTCAAAAGGTTGCCAGGGCTTATAACTTCCATGAATTCTAGAGTTACCAGGGCTTATAAGGGGGATCAGAACCAGTAGGTCAATGGGACAGTTCCCAAAATCTATGGTGTTATCAAAAATATCGTCATGCAAGGAGTTAAAGATACACTCAAGCCATTACTTGCACTAGATAAAGATCTAGAGGGATCCAACTAAGTTAACTTGGTGTCCCTTTTGTAAATGCATATACATACAGAGGACTTTGCCTGTTCAGCCCAACAAATATTCCTGCATGTGATACACATCTGCCCCAGTCAGCCCAAACGCTGGCTCAATGAATGATGAGGGTGAGCAATGCTCTATAGTAAATTTAAGCTAAATTAATTGAAGAAGCCAACAGTAGCAAAAACTACTGTCAGACCATGGAGGAGGAGGGCAGCTTGAGTTTCTACCTCACGTAAAATTCTTTTAATTTTCCCATTTTTTAAAGAATGCATATGAAAGTACTCACAAGGTAACCTGTCACTTTAAGTTAAATCATATGGTACAGCAGCAAGATGGCAGCTCCAGACATAGACTAAACATAAAATGAAGACAGGGAAAGATTATATTACCTGAGATGAAAAGTATATTTTTAATCTCGGATTTTTCTTTTACTGTCTATGAGGATAATCTCTATTCGGTTCCTTGAAATAATTTCAAGTTATTATGTCCTTCCTTCCTAATGTAAAATATCTAAATGTTCAACTTTCCCACGTGTCGCAAAACTCAGTAATGACACATGAAAACAAAATGTAGGCATATGCAAGTAAATTATAATAAATAACTTGTCTTTAGTCTGTTTGAAAACCCTTTTCATGTCTCATTGTATAGATTTTGTCAGTTTATATACAAAGTATTGTATTAGATTTCATCGCCATCTAGTGGAAACACCTGTACACTGCATGCGACTTGTATTACATTTTATTATCCACTTTACCATACTATATGGCATTATATGTATGACATAGGATTTTGTTTGCTAGGATTTGATAGGGTGAGTTCAGCTTTACCAACTATTTTACCATTTAAACTCCTGTCTTATTTGTAATTGATACTTTTTTATTGGGCTAATATAGAAAAGATGCAAAGCCACACATGCTTTTGGGATGTCAGAAGTCTCTTTCTTTTTCTATCTGAGGAAAAAAAGATTGTCAACAACAGGGTTTATTTACTACGCATTCAAATGCCTGTAAGTTGGCTAAAAGTGGAAGTTTGGAGTACCAATCTTGCACAAGTTGGACAAATACCCATCTCATAAATTCACTAAAGCCTGCAGTTCAGAAAGCAAGCAATTCAGAGATTAATTAACCTGTTGGTTGCAAATGCAAGTTGGCACTCGCTGTCCATCACATATAAGGCAATAGTTTTTTTTGAGACTCAGTTCCTTAATGTATAGACCCACATGTATTTCCATTTCAAGACTTTCCATTGATTTTGAAGTAATACTGCTGCAGTGTTGGTAAGGACAATGGATATTAGACTTGTGCATTGGTATTCGGGCGAACATGAAAACGAACACAAATGGTGCATTTCCGTTGTTCAGCCCGAATACCAAACATACCAACATGGCGGCGGCAAAACGTATACGAAGACAAAGACACACAACACGAAGAATCTTCGTGTTCGTCTTCGTTTACTAATCTCCCTGGTCCCTTCCCCATCTAGCCTAGCTTATCTATGCAGCATAGCAGGGGTTAACGGGAGCGGAAATCCGTAGGTTCGCCGTTAAAGGGTCGTGCAAACGACTCTATTGGTCGCCTGCAGGGGCCTCCTCTGGCATCAGCCAATCCTCTGGACCAATAACTTTTATTTGTGATAAAATAAAAAATCAAAGGTACTGAATGCCAGATGGCACAGGGCAAATCCAACAGTCCCTCAGCTGGGTGGTAGTTACTTCTAACATGTTTCATCCAAAGTGCTGAACTAAGTCATACCGGTACTGAGATGAGGCTCGTTTCAACAATATTCTCTACCTCAAGTATAAATTAATGTGTGCGTGCTATCTTATACACTGTCAAAGTAAAGCAAGTTTTCATATGTCTACGTCATTAATTTATAATATTTTCCTGAATGTACGCTGGCTATTTTGTACTGTATGCCAAAAGTCATGTAATTTAGGATGCAATGCTCTTCTGCGAATAAAAAAACTTCTCAAAAAAATCAGGTTGGCAACTATTAATAGTTAATAAAGCCTTGAAGTTCTTATGACAGAACATCTTCCAAAATGAATGCCAAAGGTAGAAAGCTTTACAAAAACCAAAGGTTTACAAAAAAGAAACACTGATTTGTGCTGCATTTCTGCAGTGCTTTCTCTTGGGGTCAGACAACACAAATTAATAATAGAAGTGCACAGTTTTTTCCCCCTAGCCAATATTAGTAATAGCTGTCAAAAAATATAATTACAGATTAAACCCAATTAACATTTATTTAAGAAGAAACTAATTGCTTGCTCTTTAATGTAAGAGTTCACAGTGAACTGTCTCTAAAAATCTCAGGATACACAAAAATTACTTATTTCTGTCTTCAGTTCTATGTGGTTTTTTTTTTAACTGACTCTTTCTGGTACTCTTCGGGTTCTTTTAGTTGGAATAGAGTAAATAACAGATATGCTTGAGTTCTGTTATCTACAAAAAATAAAGTACGATGTATCTCAAATCAAAAAATCCAATCTAAACGGCTACGTTTATTTCTTCAGAGCTCCTCAGGCAAAACAATTTAACTTCAAAACAGCACATTATTTTCGAAAGAGTATGTAGTACAAAGTTCAGAAAGTACCCAAACGGTTAGATATAGTATTTTCTTCTGAACCATTATATAGTGAGGTTTTTTAATGTGTTTTGAGTAGTATAAGATTTAAAAGACAGACATTTACCGGGCAAGAAAAGCGACTTTAGATCCAGCTATAAAATGCACATCCTTTTTAGCGGTTCCACAAGGAAGACGCTTAAGTCATATCACTCCATCGAAAATAATCTGTTTAACATTCCCACCTATTAAAAAAATCAATACATTTATACAAAAAAATATAGATAAACATTAATGTTTTTCCGTGAAACAACATCTAAAAATTAGATTTGGATTACATTTAACCAGACTCTTCATAAATCGGCTGAATTTATTCAACTGGCACTGCACTGCCCTGATGATGTCCATATTCCAATTTCACTACGTCTGGTGAGGCTGAATTTATGGTATTGCGCATGCATTCTGTCATATTATTTATGTTTTACAGGTGACATACGACTGCATACATAAGTCCTTCCACCTGCTTCCTGTAAAGTATATTCTATCAAGGTTTGGAATCATTTATGTACACATTAGCCAATGTTAGACAATGCTCAGTTCTATTTTTTTTACCAGTTATAATTACCCTCTAGATTCTATTACAAAAAATGTAAAAATAGTTATATGTTAATCTATTTAAGATGTGTAAGATAAGGATTTGGAGCAACCAATGAAATCATCCAAATGGGAAACTGTGAAGTTGAGATTATTAATGCATTTGCATAATATCCACATTTATTTTTACCCAGCAGATGGACAGAAAGTAAAAAAAACCCAAAAAACAGCGAAATTCCGCAATGTTTCGGCAGACTGTCTGTGAATGACTACACATATGGAATATTAATAAAATCTCACAAAAATGAAGCAAACGTAAACCAAGCTTGTATCCACTGTACAACAATCTTTTTAGTTCTTAACAGCATTTAGTACACCAAATGACATAGATAATCAGATTTCTGCAAAGGGAACATGTTGGGGGGGTGTGGGTAGAGGTGTGGAATGGGGCTGGAGGTGGTGAGAGGGCAAAGCCAGAGGTGTGACCGTCTGCCCACCTTACCAGAAGAGCCCCCTTGCAGAGCTCAGCTGGAAATCATAAAACAAAAGCACAGGCCTGCATAGATATTACAGCAACCTGGGCCGGTCAGATGAGATCAGTGGATCTCCCCAACTTTCCCATGCTCCCCACTGCCTTCAAAAGCTATCCGGGACAATCGAGGGTAAGTCATTCCATTAACATTGACTACCTTCTTCTGAGGCACAGCTAAACAAATTAAAAACGATGCGCTCCTATTACTACTGGTGAACTTGCCGAGACTGGAGGACCAGTTGAGGCTGGCAGCCAATGACATCAGAATTGGTTGGACTACCAATTTACCCCAAACAGCCCTCAACATGAACATGTAGAATATGTACATTAAAGTAAATAGATCACTAAATGTCCTATAATTACAACATGTCATCATGAAATACAATTTGTATTTGGTTATATCATATTAAATGAATAATAAAAAACATTAGTATTTGTGTTACATTCTGGATATTTTACTTCATTAATTCTATAATTTCCTTGCAAAGTATGAAAGCAAACCGACATATGGTTTATAGGACATATATTTCTTTATTGGACTTCAAAAGAAAGTGGTTTTCGCTGTTAAATATGAGCTTGCATCCAGTCTTATTTACCACATGGGGGAGCCTGAAACTTTGAGCAACGACAGATGCTCTACTAAGGTCTGCAACAAACATCTTTTTTTTTTAAAAGTAATAACAAAAAAAACAAACATTAAAATTACCGTAGGAGAAAAGTTAAATCGAATCAATTAAAGAGATTGTACTCACTTGATGGAGTTTCTGCCAATACTCTGGTCCTTTTTGCATGTTCCTAAGACTCGGTGGAATGTACCAAAAACAGATGTTTGCATATTCCGGCTGATGAAAAGAAAAATTGTAAACATTCATTTAAAAGCTATAATTAGCATTTTTTTAGAAGTTGAAACACGAATATTTCTGGAAACAGACTTCAAACATAGATTGCTTTCAAATTCAATCCCAACTCCTGGATAATAACTAATCGTTTCTTTTTCTGCATGGATTAGACGCAAATTGTTTTGCTTTTTTTTTTTTTTTAAATATTATGTTTTTCACCATAGCACAAGAGCTCTGCAAATAAGAAAAGTTACAAACTACTACATTGTCTTGTATTTGTTTTGAATTTGTCAGGTTATTTTCAGCCTTCTTCAGGAACACAGGTACAATATATGATAGAATATAGAAAAATATAGAAAAATAAATACCCCAAATAAATGTACATCTATAATATATTTAATTTATCTGGTTATTCTGAGAACGCATTTGCCCTAGACATCCACGCCCATGAACTCATCAGCTACAAGCCGGTCTGTGCTTTTAGCCGAGAAATTTTCTTAAATATTGGGAAATCATTTTATTTGTTTGAAACTAAGAACATGAGGCTAGAACGTGAGGAAGCATTGGTGGAGCAGTAACCTGAGCTACTAGTAACCTCCATTCCTTTGATGCACACTGTAGATCCCTAGAAAAGAACTTATATTTTCTTATGGGAAATCCACCTAAAGATTAAGTCAAATGTCAGAAACATTCTCAAAAATATATACATTTGTGAGAAAGGATTCTTCTAAGTATAATCAACTTCCACTGCCACATTTTCTTTTTTCTTTTGTTGATGTATTTCATTATTTTGTTATCTTTTTTACATGTAACGATCATACTAAGGGCAGTCATCTGTAATATATAACGCTATGGAGGATTTGGGTGGGCCAAGTTAATATAGATAAGTTGTGCCAGTAACTCTGTGGTGTCTTATGGCTGAATATGGCAAACAAGTGCATCCTATGGACTTTGACAATGGCAACGTTTCTGAAAACTGAACAAGATAGGAGGAGCTCATGGAGCCAAGTTTTCCTGGATTTGAAGAAGACACATGGACAGAGAACCAAAAAACTGCCCAGTTCCTAATATGCATCAGGGCCAAAGAAAGGGATATCTGTAGATCATGGACTGAAGTCTCTGCCAAATGTATGCAAAACATTATTTGTAAAATTTAACAGATAAATGAATGGGTCACAAACTATACCAAATAGCAAAAGAGGGTGCATTTATGATGCTATGGTTGGCATCATTAAATATTTTAGTCATCTACTGATGCTCAATTGCTTAAAAGCGGATACAGAGAAAATATCAGCAATATAGCAGTTGACACCCCCTGCTTCTAAAAAAAAGATATGAAAACCATCTTGGCCACTTATTAACTATGTAGCAAAATGTGTTCCTGGCTTTGGAGATGTCACTGCTATAAGGAAACTGCAGCACAAAGATGAGTTAGAATATGTTAAATGCCTTATTGTTGCTTAAAAAGATTAAGCAGTGGCGGAACTACCGGGGTCGCAGGGGTCGTGACTGCGACCGGGCCCTGGAGTTCTGCCAGTCAGGGGGGCCCAAGGGGTGCCGAGCGGTTGCTGAAAACAACCGCTCGGCAACTCTTGGGCCCCCCTGACTGACAGAACTCCAGGACTCCGCTGCTACTGCTGCCGCCGCCACCGCCTACCTCAGCACCGCCCAGACTGCAGTGTTGGGAGCGTGAGGCATCTGTCTCGGGTGCCGCCGCTTCACGCTGAGCGCCGGCATATGACGTCATCGTGAGAAGGGGGGAGTGGGTAGATCGTGAGAAGGGGGGAGTCCTTAACAGATTCTCGCACCGGGGCCCTGAGGTTTCTAGTTACGCCCTGAGATTAAGAATACAATATGTTGCGCCTACTAAGGAAGTCACCATACAAGCGGATGTTTCAGAGTCCGGTTAAGGTGATGTACTAACGAAATAGGACAAGCCTGTTTCTTATGTATCCAGGACAATGGTTCCTAAACAACACAGCTATGCACAAATTGAGAAAGAAATTGTGACAATTGTGATAGGATATGATTTTAAGGTTATTTGTGTGCCTGTAAAATAAATACTAGTGGCTGATACAATTTCTAGAATTTTTTAAGCCTGTTAGAGATAAACGTGGAGAAAAGGATTGGGAAACCATGTACATTCTATTCTGAAACCCTTTTGAAAAACAAAATAAGCATAGCGACAAAACCTTTTTGGAACGTGTGACGAGTACTACCCGTGGTTGAAGGAATTGTGTTGAAAGGCACATTGTAATTCCATTACAGAAAAGAAATGCTACGTGAAATACATATGGGTCATTTTGGAATAACTGTGTAAGAGACGTGCTCATGATCACAAGACAACATGTTTCAAAAAAGCATCACAAACCAATCAAGAGCTGCTAAAATATCGCAACAATCCAATAGATTGACTGGCGTCACCAGCAGAACTGCTAATGAGTAGATGTTTGAAATCCATGCAGAATCCAATTTATGTGCACCAGAAACTGGAATATGGAGTACTTTTATGACCGGGATCAAAGCCACTAAGTCCCGTTGCAGTTAAAGATGGAGTAAGAGTGTAAGATCCTCATGGAAGGTGGAAACCTACAGTAGTTTCTAAAATAGCCAATTTCCCATGCTCAAACCTGTTGTGCGCTACGAATAGAGCAGAGTATCGATACAACTGAGTACACCTACAAGCTGAAATGAGTACGCACACAAGACACGCGTGTGTTGAAGACTCAGAATATACACCACAACCTAAAAAAAGGACAGTGCAAGAGAAAACCTCTTGCACTCAGAAGTTGTTCTGAGCAGGATTTACAGGAACAATGTTCACAACGCACAAGTCCAGTTCAGCTCTAAAGATATGGACATAGAGTCAAGCCAAAATATTGGAATGATTATGTCTCTACATGAGTCATGTACTTTATTATTGTGATATTATACATTTTTTGTATATCAAATTTTTTTTATATATTTTTAAATATATTTGTGGTTGTTTATACCGTCTGTGCTGCAGTAACTGTATTCTTCCACTAAGGGCAGTCATCTGTGAAATACCGTATAACGCTATGGAGGGTTTAGGTGGGCCAGTTTAATAAAGGTAAATTGTGTCAGTAACTTAGCGATGTCTCTAAATGTAGTGGTATATTGAAGAACATTACATACACATACATCAGCAAAAATACTTTCATCATATGCACATAAATGTTTAAGATTATTTTCTTCTTGATTTTTTTCCTTACCTCCCACAGAAGCTCAAACCCATTCCTTTCCTTAATTTCATTTGTTAGATATCTAAAAAACAAACAAACAACAGTTTAAGAAAAGAATACAGATTATGGTATTGTTTTTAACTAACATAATACAAATGTAAAAAGTTGAATGAAGCAATGTACAGCAGCATTTAAAGACATCTACACAGGCACGGAAATTTGCTGAATAACCCAACAATGCTTCCTTTTTCACTTTGAACACAAAATATGGCCTAATATCTTTTAAAATGTATTTTTTCACAAAGCCATTTTTCACATTATTTGTGACCTGAATATCTCTACACTGTCCTGGACTTTTACATACTCTAAATACGAGGGACAATATAATGTAAAAAATGTCATTTCATGATAAAAATTAAGAATCATTTGGGATTACTCATTTTGTGTATGTGGAGAGCAAATTCTTGCCTTTAAAAGTATTTGCATATAAGAAAATGGGTTGTCTATAAACATACGCTAGGATGAAATCATATATAAAAAGGTATTCTTGTGAATATGTATCACCGGCCAACTGTATACCATATTTAGTTCTGATACTGCTGAAAAGAATCATCAAAATATGTTTTTGTTAACGCCAACAATCTTGAAAGTTCTGCCTAATACTTAAAGTTGGTTAAAGGGGGTTATCTCATGGAAAAAAAACAATATTTTGTACATTAACTACAGTTATGTGCATAATAATGTAGGTTTTTATTAAACAATTAGCATCGTAGTTTTGCTTTTGCATACATGAATAATAATATCCGCCTTTGGATATGCAGTGCAAGTCTGGGAACACGTTCTTAAAACAGACATTATGGAAATTAAAAACGTGCAACGTAGAATGGAACACCTTAGTTATTAAAAAGGCTAGAAGAGTTGCATTTGTCTTAGATGTAATATGATAACATTTTATAAATACATACAGGGACGAGTCAAACCATGCACTTACGATCTGCTCATTACTGTGACAGTAGCCAGCAAAAACAGCTCTTTACAGTAAGAACCATAAAACTGTGGAATTCACTACCTACAGAGGATATGCTATCAAACTGATGCCTTAAAAAAAAGTGTGGATACAGGAAAAACGGGGATCATGATCCAAAATTTCTTGCCACTGATTGGCAGTACAGTTCTTCCAATAAAATCAATGGGAGTATCCCTGTCATGGATTGATAGCGTAAGCAGCCAATCAGTGGCAGGAAAGTGCTCCAATTAAAGTCAATGGAAAGACTTTGCCAGTGCGCACTGAATTTGGTGAATTTGCCCAGTCTGATGGTTCCTCTGGTGATTAAAACCAAAGCAATAGTATTGTCTACCACAAGACACTGCTTTTCACTAGTAGGTTGATCTAAGATAGAAGAGCTGGAACCCAAGCATGGTAAATATGTAACTGTTTAAATCAATATTCTTATGTAATAATTAGAATTATAAAAGAAAACAACACAGTATATTTTTTAAAATATATATATATATATATTGTTAATGTAATGCAAAATGCTAGAAATTTGCATTGAAGTGCTACTGTAATTAGCTTTTTTCCTTATGTAATACCGCTTGTAAAGTCAATAACCTGATGCTACTGATCTCCTGGTTGATAAATGAAGTATAACCAAATCTTAGTCTCATAAGGTTGGATCTGAATTCAAGGAAGCGAGATGTTATCTCCCTTTAGACATAGCTTTGCAATTTTTCTTCACCAACCAAAAATGCTACAAGTGAAAACAGCATGCACGTTTATTGCACTTTGTGAACTAGCAGCTGTATTTTTCACACTGAAATAATCATTTTTTTTAGCAAACCGATAAATATCTCAATGTCTTCAGTTTAATCTACGCCAACATAAAACTGAACTTGTGTAGTGCACGGAAGGGGTTAATGTGTTATCCGCAATGAAATTACACTTAATTGGTTTTCAACATTTAGTCTATCAATTAAAAAAAAGGAGTACCTACGTCTGAGTGGCAGAAGCATTTGTGTTAATGATCTGACATTTGAATGCAATGCAAGCCGAACAAAAATGTCATGAGTCAGAGTGCTCTATACAGAAACTGATGCTTAAAAGAGAAGTGACACTTTAGTGAGGTAGAAATACAGTATGTGTCTACTGAAAGAGATACACAAAATCCAGTTTAAAGGTTCACATAATTCTGTACATCACAAGGATATTCTCCTTCATTATGTTAATTTGGACTAATAATTAAAAGAATATAGGCATTCAACATTTTCACAATTAGAGATTCTATTGATTGCCTTGTACCATGGAAGCTTTTACGAACAGTCTGGACGCAGGGCTGTGTTTAATAATACTGAGGCCCTGCTAAGTCTCCTCTAGTGGGCTCCGGGGGCCCCTGGACCAGTTAAACATTCTCCAGAGCCCCTTTCACCCAAGGTGGTGCAGTGCAATGGGTATGGAGGTCTCTGTTGCTGTTGGCACAGACCTCTCCAACAAAGATTCCTCATTCACAGTGTGTGCACCACATGATGCCAAACTCCGGTATATGATGTCATATCCCAAGTTTGCAACTGCAGGTGATGCACTGAATATAAAGGAGGAGCTGCTAGTGCAAAGGTCTTTATTGTCATATGCACCGACTGCCATTGCTTCAAGCTGAGTTCCAACTCCAGACCCTGGTGGCTCTCATGGTAACCAAAGCCTAGTTCTAGGGCAGATGTTCTTTTGCCCCCTGTTAAATAATGTATACAGCCCCATTCTTATACTAGCAGTCCTCATTTCAGTGGATACATGCAAAAAATAACTTTTACATATAACAGATCCATTAAATGTCCCTTATAGCATTAAAATTAAAACTGCCTAATGACTCGAATCTGATATACTCATACTTTCATCAGGATGACATGATTGCATCAGTTAAAAAAAAAAAAGAAAATAAATCATTGACAACTTTAACACCTCTGGTCCCTGGCAATGGCAAAGAACTGGCCTTGAGTTATAAGGTCAGTAGACTAGCTATAAAAGCCAAATCTATTTTCAGATACTGAGGCATATTCTCTTTGTAACTTTCAAGTTAGCAACAAAATATATCAGCGCGATCGGAACAGTCAGGCTTAGAAAAACAGCTGAATTGGGGTATTAAGTGCAACAGGATAAAGGAACACTGCAGGGCTTATATAATGTAATTATTATATATAATAGGCAGGGGGGGTTCATCTTATAATCTTTCTTAAAATTTTTACAGTGGCATAACTAGGGGGTTGCAGTGGTTGTATGCATGTATTTATGTGAGCATGGATGTGTTATTATGTGTGATAATGGATGTGTAATTGTGTGTGTGAGCATCGATGTATAATTGTGTGTGAGCATGGATGTATAAGTGTGTGAGCATGGATGTATAAGTGTGTGAGCATGGAGTGTGTATGTGAGTGTGAGTAGGGGTAACTGTGTTTGGGGGCAATGATGGGACAGACCATCTGTTGGGGGTCCTGGGACAATTTTTGCACCACTGCCCTGTGGTTTCTAGTTAAGACCCTGAACTTATGTATGTATTTATTAATTATTTCAGATTTCATCCCCTTCCAATGGCAAGAAGACATTTGAAGGTTCACACATTATTAAGTGTGCATGCTTCATAGACCTGTAAATAGATTACGCTTTTTGTGAGCTGACAGTACTAAGATGCTACTTTTCGCTTTGTGAGATCACGGTTATGTATTTCAGTGTGTTTCACCTCAATGTTATGTTCTATAAAATCTCTGGAGTCCATAGAAAAGAAATACAATTGCCTGCTGCCTTAATGGAGATGAAGCCTAAAAAAGGTGTTTTTCACAGTACAGCAATGGCCACATTCCATTTAAAGGCCACATGTTTTTAATGCATTTAGATCTTGAGAAATCTCTTCCATTGTGATTTTTTTAATGACATTTTTTCCCCATTTCAATTTAGCTGTGGCATGCTACTTATTATAATGCATTCTGTCAATATTCAATACAACATCAAAATCGAAACAGATGTTCCTTTGGAGTTATGCACCCCCCCCCACATTTAGTAAATATGGGAAACCAATATCGGAAGCTCATATTTTGAACACATCAAGCTGACATCTCTTTATCAAGTTGTGCTGTGGACCCTTGCAAAAATAAAGAATCATTAAGGCATGTATTGTTGTATCCTTGCCTAGTTAATTTTAATATACATTTTTACTGACGGTATTATAGTTAATCTTATAAAGTTGGTGCTGCCACACTAACCTTGCAAAAGCAAGCATTGGCCTCTCTCCCTGACAGCTGCTCGCGTCTATAAACACTAAGCTGTATGCTTGAATATTAATTCAAAATGAATGGTATAAACTACTATTACAAAGTATTTACAAGGGCTATAACCTCACCAATTGGAGTAGCTTGACGTGCTTCGGCACATGCATGTATATCCTCGATGTTTTCAATTAATTAACTGCATTATATTTTATACCATCATTTTTTTAACCCCTTAAGGACAACGGGCGGTCCCAAAACCCATTGAAAACAATGCATTTTGAGCCCCAAACATGTACGGGCTTTGTCATTAAGGGGTTAATTGACTATGTTTCTAGCACAATCAACGTGGAACCAATTAGTTAAACACATCAGATGTCTTGTGTTGAAATTCCTTACCTTGATAATGCAAGTGCACGGTTTACCCTCTCTTCGAGTCCCGTGGTCCCTAATGCTTTCCACATCATCCAGAACTTGAACGCATCGGCTCGCCTACTGCACTGAATAGATTTGTCCCCTGTGTCATATCTCACATCATAGAATTTATCTTGCTGGAAGAGATAGGAAGCTTCTGCTGAATGGCATTTTTTCAGCAGACCCTGCAAAATATGTTTGAGTAGATACATTTAGAGCGTAATTATACTGACGGTTAAGTCATTGATGTTTGTGTTTAAAAAAAGATCACATTATTATTATATGTGCTTTGGCAAATCAAACTTTTATTAGTAAAGTTTATACGATCATAAAAAAAAAATCCTTTTTTGGCACTTCTTCAAAGCGAAAAATAAATAGAAATAATGTTCACTTGCCAGTAAGTGGAAAATGGGTCACAAACTAAAAAGTGTGGTAAAGTTAATGGAACTCTACATGATCTGTTAATTTAAACAAGGCAGTGAATCTAAGAGTGAAAGGTAATCAGTGCATGGGCTCCTTCCTCATTGTGCCTTGTTACATACTAAATAAAACTCATTAATGAGGAATATAAGAAGCCAGAAGACTCATCCTATGCTTATATATATATTATAGTTAAAATAGTTAATTAGGTTGAAAAAAGACATATTGTTCATCAAGTTCCGCCATTCCACAAACCCGTTCGTTCAGTTGATCCAGGAGATCTTACCAATGACTTATAAAGAAGGAAAATTATGTTCTGATACCTTAAACCCATTAGCCTTTTAATATATATATATATAATAAGTATATAGTGATATTAATATATTAATATATATAGTTTACGTATATATATATATAATCTTGCTTGCCTTAGACTAGGCTGCCTGAGATTGTGCGTAGCTGTATTGTCAGTAAGAACACTCAAGTCCTTTTAAATAGAAGATTTTCCCAACACAAAGCCATTAAGGGTATAATTTGCATTTTAGTTTTTCTTACCCAAGTGCATCATTTTACATTTATCTATATTAAAACACATCTGCCAATCGACTGCCATTTTCCCATTCTGTCTAAATCCCTTTGCAGAGAAATGACATCTTGCTGAGACTTTATTACATTATATAATTTTGTGTCATCTGCAAAAATTGAGACATTACTTCCAGTACCTTCTTCCAAGTCATTGATTAATAAATGAAAAAGAACTGGCCCAGGGACAGAACCCTGAGGCACTCCACTTAAGACCATTGTCCAGCTGGAAAATTTGCCATTTACAACCACTATCTGTAAGTTGTCTTTTAACCAGCTCCCTATCCAAGTACTTTTTCTACAATCTTACGTGCCTTGTCCTTTCATTATTTCATTATAATTTCGATTTAGTTAGTTCTAGTTGTTTTGGAAATCAGCCAATGATTATGTCTATAACAACAACACATTCAGGGCTGCATGATGGTGCATGTGATGTCATTGAATATAGGTAGCGAGATTTAGTGCAATAGGCATACCCGGGAAGATTATGGCTCTGGCTACCTGGACCTCTTCCTCTGTAGGATGTGGACAGGAAGTCTCACTGATGTCAGTTGGTGGTCCTGCTCACATCGCGGGCAGTCCAGCTGATGTCACAGGTGTTCCCGCTGAAGTCAGTGGGTGTTCCTGCTGGTTTGAGTGCAGAGGGCTTAGCTGTCATAAGTGCAGTCAGTTTGGGTGGCACCCGCACTAGTAGTTAAGTGCTGTTCACACTCTGGATTCCTGGTGGGTTGCGAGTAGTGTGTCCACCACTGCCAATGTTAGTAGTCTCAGGGACCCCAGCCCGTCATCAAGATCACATCAGTTAGCAAGTTTAAGCCAACATGTTTTATCGCGTCATCATATGTTTATTACAGTTTATCTTGAAATAAATTGTTACAGTGTTCCATACCCTGTAGCCTTTCATCACCACACCTTTTGGTCTGTTTCATTATTTTATATACTTAATGGCCATATTTACTTTGCACCAGTCATGAACCATTACCTGCCTTGATGGCGCTGTCCATGGTGGTGTTTTAATGTTGTAAGGGCTAATAACCGGTTACCTGGTTCTGCTGGCTGGCCAAAATTCAAAGCTTGCTCTGTGAAAGCATATGCTATCTGCCTAATGCTATACTGTCTATTAGTTCATTATTAGTTCACTAGCTATCCAAAACCATACCTCAAGTTATTGAGGCTCTCCCAAAAAATTCAGACGTCTCTGCCATTGTAGATGAACCCTCTTCTTTTTCCATGGCTACTACATTTGATAAGTTATCAAATTTAGAACATAATGATTGGTTATATACCTCTAATGTGATGTCTAGTTGATAATTTGAATTTTACAGAATTAAAACGTAAGAAGGGCCCTGCATAGCTTGAAAGATATAATATGATATCCACTTTTAAAAACTTTAATAATGGGCCCTTTAGGTTTTCATCTGCGTATTAGGCTCTTTCTTCCGGTCCACCTTCACGAGGGGAAATTATTTACTATTCCATGTAAAATATCGAGCCTAGGTTTAATCAAGACTATGAAGTAAAAGTCAGCTTTGACAAACAAGAAAGCCTCTACGATACATGATATGTAAATTATAATTAACATCTAATTCTGAAATTTGTGTTATACTGTAAGAACTCATGTTTGAAACACAATGCAATCAAAATTCCGCAACTTGTACCGAACATTCTTCTTCTCAGTTCACTCCAAGGGAAACAAAATGCCGATAATGGCATACTGTCCCAGATGGTTTCATTACACATACATCATACTACTGAGAAACTTTTCGTGAGATTTAACATTCACCGACATGTAGGTATCTCAAGAATTTATAATGTTTGATACTCCATATGTTTGGGTCTAAGACCTTAAAATTTTGTGATCCATGTTTAATACAACAAGACTTATTCAAAGCAACCATATGTTTAATACCTGAAGCCAGTGATTCATTGGGAGATAATTACATACGGTACCTTGTTTATTGTTAGCTAGATTTACATTGCTCCTGGGTAGTCTGCCAAACTGAGTAGTTCGTCTCCCATGAGATACTGTTTGGATTTTTTGTTCCAGTATAATGTAGCGTATTGGTATAGATATAATGTTCCCACAGACTTATTGATCATGACACTAGTGTGCGGATGTTAATTTGAGTTTTACCATCTGTTTTGAGTGTTTTGCTTGCAGAACTACATACTATCCATTTAGACGACCCCCTTCCCCCCCACATTACCTGGATTCCTATTTATGCATCAAAGTTCATATTTGGCCCACATTTTATGAAATCATCCACAACAGTGGAGAGAGTTGCCTGGTGTGGTCTCCTTCGTTCTTTTTATAGTTTTTAATGTTAGTTGAGTCCACTGCGCTGTAACTTAAATGCTATGTCAAATGGGTAGTAGCCTACTAGGCAATCAGACTACGCAGTGCAACATCGCTCCATGGGCTGGTTGGGAAGATCAAAGATCTCCCTTCTAACTCGCTAATACACTGTGGAGGTTTGCCGTTTTCCACCATTGCACTCATTGCTCAACATCTCACATTCAAATGTTATATCCCAGCTAAGTACATACACACACACACAATTCTGATGACGTAGAAACATCTTCCTCTACATAACGTAAACCTAACTTACTTGAGAGATACTTGTGGTAATTCCTAAAGAAATGCCATCTGTTTTATATGCCTACATTTTATGCTATACGTTTTCCTGTTCGGTGCTGTACTGCTATACACTTGACAGCATTTCAAAAGTACATTAAATACTGTCTGAAGAAAAACAACAATTCAGTCCTTTTCCGACTGTTAGTCAAATAGCAATTTTCTGTGTTTCAGAAGAAAATACAGAGTTTAATTTTTTTCTAATAGCACTTTTGAAATGGCAACCTTTCTAAAGGTCATACAAACCTAAATATAATAGAAAACTTCATATTATTATTCTTACATTTTTTTATTGAAATATATATATTTTTTTTTTAGAGATTTACTGCCTATTCTGTAGTTACTATCTCGTCTACTGTCAACATGACCAAAATCATCACATTGCTACATCTTGACACCAAAATAGTTACTAAGTTTCTGCATTGCCGTGTTAAGAAATAAATAGAGCAGGGTATGTGTTTTGCTCTTTAAATAGAAATGATAAGCACCAATTTTTTAAAAAGCTATGCTTGGTCAGACAGCAAGATATGCATTGAAAAAGACAGCCTTGAAAACGCTGAGTGGCACTTTGACTAACAACCTGAAAATGAGAAAGCCTGTACCGATTATACGGAAGAATAGGCTCACTAAAGATAATAAATTCATACAAGTGAAGATTTTTTTTCCCCTTGTGGAAGGCACAGGTTGATCCAGGTAGAAAATTACTTTTTTTGGCCACATCACAACAGTTCCTTAAATGACAAGCAAATCGATCGGTTTTCAAAAAATGGTGCCAGCGCCACTCTCCTATAAACAAATAATTATCAAGCTAAATTTCTGTTTCTTGTGATGATGTTTAAAACAAGAAGAAACAGGAAAAAAATGTTTCTACGATGGAAACATTAGAGCAGAGTTTTGCTAATTATATTGTTGGACCTTGCTAGAGGTAGAGACCGGAGTGCAAAACAGGAAAAAACAGTCGAATAATAACCAGAGTATGTGTTAGTTGTGGGTTAAGGATGATCCTGCTACACACAAGACTACTCCAGACACCAAAAGAACACTACAATTTTTGGAGCAAAATGAGATATTACTACAGTATATTGTACGGCACTGTATTTAATGCTGAAGGAGATTTTTTTTCCAAGGAACATCCCCTTTAAATAACATCAGAGGCATAACTAGAAACCACAGGGACCTGGTGCGACAATTGCCCCGCACCCAACAGCTGATGTGCCATCATTGCTCCAAAACAACTTGTCTGTGCTTTCCTTGTCCCTTACCCCCCAACATAGACTCTGGCAAACATATGCAAACACAAATTACACATACTCTTACTCACAACCACACGTACACACACCCCATCTCACCCCACTTACACATCCATTCACACACAAAATTACACATCCATGCTCACACACAGTTAGACATTCATGCTCACACACAGTTAGACATTCATGCTCACAGACTTAATTACACATCCCTGCTCAAACACACACACAATTAGACATCCATGCTCACGCATACACACAATTACACATCCATGCTAACAATCATACATACACACAAACCTTACACTAAACCTTCTTACTTAAATAGTATGGCAATAACCTATCACAGCCTGCTTTTGATACGCGTTTCCTGAGAAATGATTGTCACAAAATTTAACATGCATTCAACAATGCTGGGAATGATGTGTCTAATACTGCATTAAATGATGAAAGTGTTATATTCAGCGCCTTTAAGGGCACACAACCAAATTAAAAACTTTGAACAATTAACTGTTTTATAAACAAGTATAATAATTCTAGTTTTGCTCACGCCAATGTCTTAATCTTTGTGTCATGTGCCTCTTCAATTGAGAGCCACAGCTCAGACATCATACTGTTTCAGTGTTTCATCTCTATTACTATGCCTGATTAAAGCAAGGATTCACATCTGTAATTCAGAACGTTTTATAGCAAACAGTTGCTTATCCTAATCGGCTCTGCCGTAGGCAAAAATATATATTTTTTTATTTGATTTTAATTCTTACATTCACACAATGAAGGTGAGATTATTACAGACTGAATTCTGCTTTGAAAAGCCTCTTTTTGTCAACACATCTCTGACAAATGCAAGGCATCTCTCATTGTCAAAGACTGGTAAGACTGCAGACTTCTTTCTGGAGTGAAGGCGATAAAGGAGTCTTTTTATTGTGTTGCCTATCTAACTGTAGAATAGTCTTTACAGATGATTATAATGTGAAAAGAGTCCCAGACGTGGTCCCAGCCCGCTGAGATAGAAATTGATGGCAGTATCTCCGTCACAGCAGAATGCACAAGTGTTTGTTTCATTTTGTGGTATGTTTATAGGACGCCTTTTGCATTCCTAACGAAACAACTGATTTAATTGAGTCATTTTTAAAAAATCACATGCAATTCTGGGGTAATCTCAGTTGCCTTGATATTCTAATTCAGTGCTTTTTATGAACAAAGTATTATAATTTTTGATAAGTGTGTGAGTGTTTATATTTGTATATCTATATCTATCCAACTATTTACACAGTACTGTGCAAAGGTTTTAGGCACGTTTGAACAAATGCTGCCAATTATTTGGTGTGACCACCTATTGCTTTCAAAACAGCATCATTTTTTAGGTGCACTTAAACTCAGTTTTTTTTTAAAAAGAAACTCTGCAGGTAGGTTGTTCCACACATCAGGGTTCTTCTATGGATTTAGCCGCAACACAAAAAAAACAGCGTTAAAAGCATTTTTTATACTTTGTGTAGATTAACCTGCACTGATGCGGGTGTCAGTGTGGCAGAGCCTGTCCTGGTGTGTGTTTGGGTGTCGGTGTGGCAGAGCCTGTGCTGGTGTGTGTGTGTTTGGGTGTCACTGTGGCAACGCCTGTACTGGTGTGTGTTTGGGTTTTGGTGTGGCAGAGCCTGTTTATTTGTGTAATCTGGATGCTGGTCAGGTTCTATGTGGGCAGTGTGGATGCCAGGGCTGGCCTTTGGGGTGTGCAACCTGTGATCTATGCCTTTAATTTAGGGGGTTAATTCTGAGTTTACATGTGATTTCCAGTTGATTTATACCTGCAAAACTGGGTTTGTGAGTTATTCTGTTGATCCATATCTGTTATGGAATGTTTCCATACATTATTTATATATACCTGCAAGTACAGGGTTTGTATGTCTTATTCAGTTGATCGATACATGCAAGTGCTGTTTACATGTGTTTATTTGATCTCTATCTGAACTACAGAGAGGAAAGAAAAGAGGCATGGCTTAGTGAATGAGGGGACTAAAGGACTCTGGGGATGATTTCAAGGTCAGAAGGAGGGAAGACTTCATTGACTTGCCCTAATTTGCAGTCAGTGTGGCATATTTTTTTTTTTTGGTTTGGGAGTAGCGGAAGTGATTGCATGCCATGGAGTGTGGAGCAGGACCCAAGGAAATGCTTGCCTAGGGACCAATTTTTCAACAGTTAAAAAATGTTTGTTACAAAAGTTAGCTGTGTTTTCCTATATTTAATGTATTAAATGTACATTATTTTTACCAGTGTTTCAAGTTATATATTATTGTACTTGTTTGCAAAAAAGAGATGGGGAGAAAGTGGGGTAGGGGATAGTGAGGAAATAGATATCTAAGGGGGAAAAATGCCGATTATATACCCAGATTTTTTGGAGGCCCTACACCCATGCTGGTGTGTGTGTGTATTTAGTCATCTGTTTCCTGGGACTAATAAAAACGCAAGTGAGTATATCTGATGCATGTCCCTTCCCCTTGCAAGTGCTGATTGGCCAGATTGAAGTCCCGAAAACCTCCCAAGGGTTGCTGGACCTATCAAGCACAGCCATAATCTTCAAGTAGACCATCCACCACCAATGCAATTATATCACTTATCACAAGGTTGTCTGTCCTTAATGTCTGTACTATTCAGGGTGTCACAGATGGTCAACAACATTGTGGGGAGGGCAAACTTCTTGACATATAACAGACTGTAAGCTCTTAAGGGCATGCTTGAGGAAAGGTGGTGTAGCTGGTTTTTGACTACACGGTTTGCGCTAAAGTGCATCCCATAAATGTTTGCCTAGGGCCATTGATAAAGCCCTGCATGAGAGGAAGTGTTGTATAAGTTGTTGAGCTACACATCTGCTTAATCATGGAAGGCAAATCTTAGCCCTAATAATTATTGCACGCATGCTGCTATAGGATTAAAAAGCCAAGAGATTGGCTTGGAGCATGTCTTGCAAAAATAAGATGTTCCATTACAGTAAGATTTTGATCTCTTAGAAAACTATATGATTCTGTTACTATGCTGAAGTTCACAATTTATCTTGAGGAAATTGAAGAGATTACTGAAGCAAAGCACAGCTTTAGGCCAAATAGACCTTAAAAAAGGTTGTCAACTGTATTGACAGGTTCGTAGAGTAGATTATGTGTTTGGAATTTAAAGCCGCATTTCACTTTGCTCTTTTACAGAATATGTTTTCCGAGATTTAAGTTGCACCAAAACATACATAATGTCAGTGATTCAATAATAACGATATCACCATTTTACACACCATCAGAATGATTATGTCACCCATTTTAGAGGACTTTATATTATACTATACTAAATTACATGAGGCTTAAGTAATGTACAGAGTCTAATTACCAACTCCAGCGATAGAGAAATACAGATAGCGACTTAAGCAGTTGATTTTTTGGGGGAACGATCAAGCCACACAACCTCTTTCTTCTCTACCCTACACTTTCCCTTTCTATTCAGTGGAAAACTTTATTGTTCTCTCTTTTTTATTACTACCCACAGCTTTTTATCTTATAGCATAACTAAATTAACTTATTATAATTACTTATGTTGTAGCTAGTCATCTTTGCTTGCCATTTTTCTCCCCATTCACTCTAACAAGGTTAAGGAGGACCAGGAAAAAGCAGAAACTTTAAATAACTATTTTTCCTCAGTATATATTAAGGAGGGACCTATGGCAATGGATATACATAGGACTACTGAAAAAAATCTGCAGTCAAACTGTGATTGGAGAAGGTGCTGCAGCAACTAAAGAAAATTAATGTTAACAAAGCTCCGGGACATGACGGTATTCACCCACGAGTACTTAAGGAGCTGAGTCAGGAATTAAGTGAACCTCTGTTTCTAATCTTTCGGGATTGTACCAGAGGATTGGAGGAAGGCAGATGTGATCCCTATTTTCAAAAAGGGTTCAAACTCTGTGCCCGGAAATTATAGACCTGTGTCTCCGTCCAAACGGTAACGCCACGGAATGAAGAGCACGAGACGAAGAGGCAGAAGGTAAGATATACAAATGTTTAATCCGTTTACAAACAAAGTGCGGTATGCTCACATTTAAGATTTCTCTCTCGAATATCTGGATCTCTCTCTCCAGGCGGACTGCTGATTTTGCCTCTGTATAAATCAATTGTAAGGCCGCACCTTGAGTATGCTGTGCAATTTTGGGCACCTATTCTAAAGAAGGATATCATAGCACTAGAAAGGGTGCAGAGGCGGGCTACAAAATTAATAAAAGGAATGGAGCACTATAGTTATGAAGAAAGGTTAACACATTTAAATCTGTTTAGTTTAGAAAAACGGCGCCTCAGGGGGGATATGATAGCATTATATAAATATATTTGGGGCCAATACAAACCATTGTGTGGAAATCTGTTCATAAACAGGGCTATGCATAGGACACGTGGTCACGCGTTTAGACTGGAAGAAAGGAGATTTAGTCTAAGGCAGAGGAAAGGGTTTTTTACAGTAAGGACAATAAGAATGTGGAATTCTCTGCCTGCAGAGGTAGTTTTATCGGAGTCTGTACAGACATTTAAACAGCAACTGGATGGATACTTGGAAAAACATAATATTCGGGGATATAATCTTTAATTATGGGTAAACAGCTTATTGAGCCAAGGAGACACCTGACTGCCATTTTGGGGTCAAGAAGGAAGTTTTTTCCCCTGGTTAGTGCAAAATTGGAAAGAGCAAAACTGGGGTTTTTTGCCTTCTTTTGGATCAACAAACAAATTAACAGATATAGGAAAGGCTGAACTTGATGGACCCATGTCTTTTTTCAGCCTATATAACTATGTAACTATGTAATACTCTGGAGAGCAGTCACAACCGCCACTGCAAAATTCTGCCACTTGCAAAATAGCGCGTCCTTTAAAAAAATAATCAAGTTGCCAAAGCTTCCAAGAGGGTCTTGCAGGTTGAATACAGGTACTGCAGTCAACCATGCTGGAGCCCAGCTTTCTAATCACAACGTGATTAGTAAATTAATTTTTCAAAAATAATAAGAATAGTATGGTAACATATAAAAAAAATTGACGTCACCATCAGGGGAACCTTCCAGTTCCAAATTAGTTAATTTTCCAGGTCTACACACATGTTAAATGCCCATGATGTACGATTTGATCGGCTAAATTGAATTGGCCAGGTTCGACAAAGTCCCAATGAACACTGGGGAAGGAGGACCACATGTCAAATTTCCAATTTGAAAAATGCACACATGCCAAATGTGGCCTTTTAGCGCCCCAAACAACCTGACAAACCCATGCATGTGGGTAAAAGAGTGGAAAGAGTTAAAATACTAGCATTTGAAATATCCTGGGTTATAAAATATATGGTTTGATGGGGTAAATTGCATTGACCGGCTTCAAAGATACCCAAAATAGCACAAATAGAAAAGATACCAGAAATAGCACGCTACTTGTACTTAGTGTCCCATTACGTGCAGAAAAAAGCAAAAAATAAATAAATAAAAACATTGGGTATTCCTAAACTCAGGACATATAGTAGATGATATGATACATTTAAAATAATGACATCACGAAGGGTACAAAAAATAAAATCAGCCACGGGGTTAAAGAGGATCTGATCATTTTTTAAACACCTTTACACGCAGCTCCACTGCTGTCTCTGCTTACTTATTGATGATGCCAACCATGCTTCCTGGGTGGACTCAGATATATGTTTTCCAACCATAATTTTCAGCACCGGAATTCATCCTGTCACAGTGATATTTCTATTTCATAAGGAAAATCAGTGTCACCATGTAGCCTTACCTGGACCTATTCCAATGTACTGCTTCCCAAGCCAATAGGATAGATTGTGCTTGCTGATTTTTCCCTGTGGAAAAGAGGAGCTTTGAAATTAACTTGAATATCAGTGTGGTATTACCATACCTGGGAATTCCGGGTTTGACCCGGAGATTTCCGGGTGAAGCACCGCTTCTCCGGGTCGAGACCCGAATCCTCCGGGTCGCAGGGTCTTGACACGCCCCGCTTCCCGCCCATTTTCCCTTTAAATGGGGGTGTTTCCCGTCACCGTCAGCGGGACCTCCCACTGACGTCAGTGGGAAATCCTACAGACGGCGCAGGACTGCCTGCTGTCGTCAGTGGGCAGTTATCGCCGTGTCCCGCAAGGGAAGACTCTGGGTAGCCGGAGCCCAGAAGTTCCCAAGTATGGGTATTACTAATAACTTAAAAAATTATGAGGAAGTCATACTTACGTTTCTGGCAAAGTTGGAAACTTCATATTGCTGGAAACCAGCTTCATGCAACATTTTTCTGGCACAATCATACATTTGGGCAGTCTGTTCTTGGTCTGGGACAGAAAGGCATCCTGACTGAATTAGTTTGAAGAGACCAGTTCCTCTTTCCACAGTTAGCTGGTATAAGGACACATGATCATCACATTGTGCCAGTAGCCTCCTCAGGGTACTACACCAGGATGTCAAACTTTGCCATGGTAGCCCAAACATTACATCCACGGATGTATAGCCAGGAAAGAGCCTGCAAGCCTCCTCAATAGTTTGCTGAGCATCAAAGGCAGAGTGAGTTCTACCCAAAAGGTGCAGTTCAAAATCGTCAAGTGACTTCCATTCATACCGTGGTTATATATTATGGGAGATATGAAAATAAAGACAAATTAAAAAGTTATGTAGAGAAAAAAGGGTAATTATATAGATATATATATATATATATCTATATATATAATAATTATATATTATATATATATATAGAGAAAATAATGCCAAACTACAATAAAAATTACAAATATGATTAGTAATCATAAAAATATAGAGAAAAACAACAAAGAAACTGACAAAAAAACACTACAGTATAGGTAAGTAATCCAAGCATGAACAATTACTGCTATGCCACCAGTTTTGTTCTGTGAGCCTCTATGAATTGTCTCCATGAATTGTATCAGGGTAAAAACAATGCAATTAAATCAAGATAATCCTAAGTGTGCTGAAGACTTTGAGTAAATGTTTAAAAACTTACTTGTACACCAATAGAAATGCGGTTTACCCCAACCTCACGGAACTGCTGCAGCCGACTTTTGTGAATAGATGTAGGGTTAACCTCCAGAGTAACTTCAGCATTTAATGGTAGCAATGAACTCTGAGATATAACTTCTAAAATAGCACCAATTGTATGAGGGCTGGCAAGGCTAGGTGTGCCACCACCGAAATACACAGAAGAGATCCTAAGCAAAAATAAATAAATAAATAAATAAATAAATATAATATATATGATTAATACCTCCTATGTCTGGGATAGGAAAATGTTTTACCCAAATAACAGACACTCCCAACAAATGATGTACAGATAACTAGATTTCAGTATTTAATGGTTTCCCACCAGGAAAAAGCATAACATTTTTATTTTCATTGGAAAAATAACTGCGTTATATATCTATCACGTTATATATATATCTATCTCCCCAATACAGCTCCGCTTTCATACCTACAAAGAATCTTAGATAAGGTAGATAAAATAAAAACTGGAGCACTCATTATGGCTGGAGACTATAATTGTTTCCTAGATGAGAAAATGGATAAAGAGACCGGCTGTAAAAAAATCAATAAAAATTTAAAAAAAAGGTCAAAATCCTTCTGTAAAATTATAATAAAAGCAAATTTATATGATTTCTGGAGATTGAAATTTCCTACAACGAGAGACTACTCCCATTTTTCGAAAGTACATAATTCTTTCTCTAGAATAGACATGGTATTTGGTGATGGAAATGCACTAACCCAATTACAGAAAATAAAGATGTGCGATAATATTTGGTCTGATCACAGTTTTATTATTTTCGAGCTTAGAGATAGATGGGAGCCATCGCCATTTACAACTTGGCGCTTGGATGACCGTATTCTACATTCTGAAGAAAATAGGAAGCACATTATAGACATGACCAAAGCCTTTTTTCTAGAAAACAAACTAAATCAGACAACAAATGCCATTAGATGGTGTGCCTATAAGGCAGTTATAAGAGGTCATTTCATTAAAATAAAGAAAAACATGCGAAAAAATAGGGAGCAGCCATTAAATGAACTCTATATAAATTACTACACATTAGCTCTAAAAGCTAAATTAAATCCCACACAAGAAGCTATAACCCAAGTACAAACTATAAGACATACAATTGATCAAAAGGAATTAGAAAGAACAAGATACTATATGGATAAACTAAGGGCAACATATTATCATAAAAGCAATAGACCAGATAAGATCCTGAGCAATCAACTTAAAAATAAAAGAGCAAACGAAAAAATAATTAAAATTGTCTCAGAGGGCCGTTTGAGAGTATCCCCGGATGATATAGCGGAGGGATTTAAGTTATACTATGAAAAGCTTTATAGCAGTTCAAATGCGGCGAAAGATACTGATATAGAAGAATATTTAGCAACAATAAACTTCCCCGCAATTTCTGAAGAACAAAAGGAAATTTTATATAGGCCATTAGAGAAAAAGGAATTAAGCACGATCATTGACAAACTTCAGAAATATAAAACTCCAGGCCCGGACGGTTTTACTAACTTTTTCTATAAAACTATGAAATTACAACTATTAGATCCACTTATCTTAACCTTTGAAGAGTTTGCTAATACGGGTATACTCCCAAAAGAAACTCTACAAGCCAACATCCTACCAATCCTCAAAAAAGATAAGAATCCAGAGGAATTAAAAAGCTATCGTCCCATTTCATTAATAAACGTAGACATTAAGCTATTCTCAGCATTGTTGGCAGATAGATTAAAACGTATATTAGACACTCTGGTACATCTAGACCAAGTGGGCTTCGTCCCAGCTAGAGATTCTACCAATAATGTCAGGCGTCTGATTGACGAACTGGACTTTGCAGAAAAACACGGATGTCCCCTCCTGACCCTCTCATTAGACGCCGAAAAGGCTTTTGATAGGGTCAGTTGGGGATTTCTAAGAGCTACCCTTAGAGCTTTTGGGATTTCGGGTTGGCTATATAAGGCCATTATATCTCTATATTCCCATCCTAGTGCACGAGTGGTTGGGCATGGATTATGTTCTACTTGGTTTGATTTAAAAAATGGTACCAGACAGGGCTGTCCTTTGTCACCAATACTTTATATCCTTACTCTGGAACCGTTTGCTACAAAAATACGTACTAACCAACATATAACGGGCATCAAAATAGACAAAGACGAATTTAAAATATCGATGTACGCAGATGATGTTATCATTACGTTAACCGACCCTCTCACCTCAGTGAAACATTTCTTAAAAGAAGTCGAAAATTATAGTTTAATTTCGAATTATAAACTTAATCTCGACAAAACTATTGCACAAGCTAAAAATTTAAGTGTCCAAGATAGAGTTAATTTATTTAATCACTACTCCTTAACCACTACAGTACAGGATTTCGAACATTTAGGGATTTTAATCCCTGAGAAAATCGCCAATATAGTAGAAGTAAACTTTCTCCGTCTGTTAAGAATGTCGAATATACTTATAAAGGAGTGGAGAAAAACTGAACTGTCCTGGTGGGGTCGTGTTAACGCTTTAAATTTCTATTTGATGCCAAGATGGTGTTACCTATTCCGTATGTTACCTCTGAAATTTCCAGGCTGTTGGCTTGATATAATCCATACCTCTTTTCTAAATTTCGTGTGGAAGGGGAAAATCCCCAGGACCAATGCTAATCTTATGAGCGCACGAGCCAAAGACGGAGGTATGAGTTTTCCATTAGTTAAACAATATTACGAAACTAGTATTTTGTACCATACGGTCAAAACCTATTATGATACATCCGAACAAGAAGTATGGCACAAGATAGAACGTAAAGCATGTGGGGTAAACAGTTTAAATAAATATATCTGGCCCTTGAAAGACAGAAGCATAATGAATGAAGTTAAAAATAAAAATATGATTCTAGAAAATATCATACCAGAATGGCTAATTATTAAAAAAAAATTGGGATGTAAAGATAAACTAATTGACACACTAAAGTTAAGTATCTTAGAACAACTTATGGATAACATCTCACTTCATCATCTCCAATATGCAGGTGTTAACACTATATCAGATATAATGTCAAATGGAGAGATACTTTCCTTACCTTCTATCCTAACTAAATTTAATTTGACAAAACTATCTGTTTTCAATTATTTACGAATAAAGAATTTTATTAACAAACATGTTATAGCTACACAAGACACACACACTAAGAAACTTGCTCAAATCTTTAATTTAAAACAACAAACGAAACTCCTTTCCAAATGTGCTGAGATAATAAGGCTAAAAGAGGGTAATACCCCCATTATGAGAACAATCTCAGCCTGGGAGAGAGAACTTAACATCTCAATTTCAATTGAAGAATGGTTAAAAGGGATTAAGATCTGTACCTCAAGGATACACGACCTCTCTTTATTAGAGACGCAATTCAAAGTTACAAACAAATGGTATCTGGTTCCAACCCGTATTACCAGGATGTTCCCATTGAGTTCTAACATCTGTTGGCGTTGTGAGCAAGATATTGGAACCTATATTCACATTTGGTGGTCTTGCCCTAAAGTAAACATTTTTTGGAAAGAAATTCTCGTCTTTCTAAAGAAAATAGATAATATTATAATTCCTGACTCCCCGGCATCTCTAATCCTTCATCTTGGATGGCCCCCTTTAACTCAGACCCAATTAAATATCACCATTCACACTTGTTTAGCAGTCAAGAAACTAATAGCCAGACAGTGGAAACAAAAGGATAATTTCAATCTATCTCAAGTGTTAAATCAAATCAAATATCAGTTTACAATGGAGAGTCATGTATCATATATAAATCATATGTCTTTTAAAAAAATCCAAATTTGGGAGACATGTCTGAAAATGATTAACGGCATTATTTTATTTAGCAGTAATAACTAACTAGTTCTGACTCGTACCCCCTCCCCCGCTCCATCTCGATACCACCTGTCCTTATATGTAATTAATTTATTTATTTATTTATTAATTTCTTGTTGTTGTTTTATGTTTTATGTTATTTAAACGTATGTTTTGCTTTAACTAAAAAATGTAAATAAAGATTTAAAATAAAAAAAAGGAAAAATAACTGCGTACCTGCTGACTTGGCTGAGTTTAATCAGTGTGCGAGCTTCCTTCAGAAGACAAGCTTGAATAACATCCTCATTATTAGAATGCTGAACATACTTGTTGAAGTTGCAATAAATACAACGTTTCTCACAGTATGGCCACTAGGGGGTAAAAACAAATAGAAGGAGCAGTTTTACTATAAATTGTAATGCCTTGTCTTTACTATAACTTATAGTGCAGAGGCCCAGAAATATTTTGACTGAAAATACATTTGGTAGCAATACACAGTCCTTTCTAAATCACATTCAACAGAAGTAAAAGTACAGCCTAGCAAGGTTGAAAATGCTGACTATGATAATGCACTTATTACTTTTAGACAGACCAGAAAGCGATAAAACCTCATGGTTCATTATAGAAAAAGAAACAACAAACCTTTTACGTTTATCAGATATTATTTGGATGACCCATGAAACAAATAAATACATTAAAAGTGACAATCTAATAATTAAAGATTTAATTATAACGGCTATTAAACTTAAAAAAACTATGAATATTGAAGAAAGTCTTCTCCCTACAGCCCCAATAGAAATCCTGAGTGACTATATAAATAACTTAGATTTAACTAAATGGAGATACACAAATATAAAGTGTATATCAGATCTATACAATGCAGAATTCTTTAAATCCTGGCCTACCCTAAAAGAGACAGAAGATTTACCGAATACAGAAATATTTAATTATATCAGAATAAAATACTATCTTCAAACTGTAGCAGTAACAGCCTCTCCAATATATGAAGAATTTCTTAATAAACACTACAAAACTAGATTAATTTATCGAATAGCCATATTAAAAAGAAGCATTGACACTGGTGACATTATACCTAATAAAGAGAAATGGGAAAAGGACATTGGAGTAATACTCCCTATAGAAGAATGGTTACATGCTTATACTAAAACTAAGAAATATTCACACTGTTTAGGGATGCATGAACTTTATTACAAAATAATTCATAGGTGGTACAGAACTCCGGTCCAAATCTCTAAATACGATAAAAAGTCCTCAAAGCTCTGTTGGAGATGTGAGAAGAAAGATGGTACAATTTACCACATGTGGTGGGAATGTGAAGAGGTGAGATCAATTGTATCAATTCTTTTTAAGATAATTGAAGAGCTGGTTGGCTGTAAAATTAAACCATCCCCTCAAATATTTATTTTTCATATGGGTCTTTCGAATTTAAATAAAACGCAGAGAAATCTGATTGTACAATTAATTTTAGCATGTAAACTCGTTATAGCGAGGAACTGGAAAAAAAAAGGTAAAATAAGTTGGAATGAAATACATGCTCAAATCCAACATCAATATAAAATGGAAAAAGGCTATTATATGAGTATAGCTAAAAGTAATATACATATTGATATCTGGAAACCATGGATAACCCGCACACAGGTAGAACTGGGAACTGGAAACTGAACAGAAATAATCATAAAAAAAATTCAAGAGATACTGAGATGCTACTATTGATTTTTTTTCCTTATGGATAAACGTATTTATAATATACATATGACTTATTTATGAATGCGTATAAATGTGTTTATGTATTGTTGTTCGCACTTTCCTTCACTTTTTTTTGTCCAAGTATGATATTTATTGAGAATTTATGTTTGTATGTCATTTGATACGTTTATAATAAAAAAAAAAAAAAAAAAGAAAATGCTGACTAAATGGCTTACTCATAGGGTGACCACATATCCCAGATTCAGTGCCCCCTCTATTGAAATGCCTTTTTTTGTTTTTGATGCATAGGAGAGAGAGGGGGCACCAAGCAGTTGCTCATTAATACGTTTTCAGCAATCGCTCTCCTCAGCGAGGCCTCTCTAGCTTGGTCGCACTGCCGGAATTTCACGTCCTATGTGTGTAATTTGGGTGCTGGCCAGGTTCTATGTTGGCAATGTGGATGCCAGGGCTGGCCTTTGGTGTGTGGAACCTGTGATCCATGCCTGTAATTTAGGAGTTTTTATTTATACCTTTAATGTTGAGTTTTATGGGAATTCCAGTTGATCTATACCTGCATAGCTGTGTTAGAAGAATGTTTATATTATCGTAAATATTATTGCTGTCAAAGACAAAAGAAAGCAGGGAATGTCTAGTCTGTAATATATGGAGGAGTTTACGTCGACATGTCTACTCTATGTTCTTCTATATATATGGGCAAAGGGTCAAGTCTAGGCCATTCTTAATTATGCAGCTTAAAGAGGTGTAACCTGCTTGAAAAGTACCCAATCATAATAATGCATGCTATTAGAAGTAGATAAGATGCTATATAAACCATGTAATCTGAATGTGTAATTAGACAACGCTTCGACTTTTGTGTGTTGTGTGCCTTGTCTCGGTTATGCGCATGATCTAAATAAAGGAAACTCTTTCTGAGGAGAATTCGACCATTAATTCAACCAACATTTTGGTGCCCCGTGTGAGGAGGTCCTGACCGGAGACAGGGACGACGGTCCTGAGGAACCGCACCTCGAGAATCTGCATCTGGGGTAATATAAGTCCTCCAGCTAAGATTGCTGTTAACCAGAGGCACTTTGCGACATCGTCCCTGAAACCGGCAGCGTCCTCCCGAAGATTTTACGGTCTTCTCTTCAGAAATGTGAGTAGGAAAAATATTTCTGGGAAATATTATAAGAGGTCAAAGTCTGTCAGGGACTACTGAAATAAATAACTGCGTATGCATTCGATAATGAGAAATATTACTTGGAGTAATATGAGACTGATCAGGAGAAATGTGCACAGGTAGTTAGTCATTATTTTTGTGAGTTGTTGTTTGTAATTGTGGCAATACTGTTGGGGTTGGTTGTGGCTTGTATAATTGTGAAAGAGTATCACAAAACCTTAAAGAGAAAAGCTCTTATGGTCCAGGGACAGCTATACCAATCCATGTCACAAATCTTGTCTGAATGACTCTGTCTGTGTGAATGACTGTTCAGGAGTCCTTTACGGCGAACGAACAGTTAATAAGGTTGTTGTTAATACGCCCCCCGGCATTTGTGAGAAGCTCTCTGTGATCAAGTGCTGGGATTGCAAGTGAACAACTTCGCTGCGAGAGTGATTTTCATACCTCTACTGTCTATGTACGGTATCTTATAAATACCGAGATCCTTTGTTTAACCCTGTCCAGACGCGGTATCTTATAAATACCTAGAACTTTCTGTTTAACCCTGTCCAGACGTGGTATCTTATAAATACCGAAAGATTCTCCTTGTTTTCTGCTTTGCGGTGAGATTGTATCATGGGGAAATCCCACAGTAAGGGAAAGAAACAAAAGGATGAGAGTGTTTTCGTGTGGATAAAGAAGAAACCACTGAAAGGAGACAAACAGTTTATGTATAAACTTAATATAGAAAATGTTTAGGTATAAGTCCACATTGTTGAGGTATAGAGGGTGGATCCCTCAGGTTTCGGATGGTTGGACCATCCCGGTGAATGTGTGGATTTAGAAACTACGTAGTGACTAAATTAGAACATTCCAAATTCCATACCATGTTTCCAGCTGGTTCCAGAATCTGTTAAATGTATGTCTCGTCTGTTATCTGTGATCGATCATAAATTATATGTAAAGTCGACATTAGAAAAGCCTTTTTATATCTTTTTATTCTAATGCTTTTATTCAGATGCTTCTTTCAGAATTAATGTAAATAAGGGTTAATATGTTAAATGCTAAAATTTATAATTAGCACATATTTTGTTTTTAAGGTAATAAGATATCCTGTATACCTGTCTGTGGTTTTTACGATATATATTCTTGTTTTATTTTTTGTTCAAATGAATATGCTTAAAGTAACATTATAAGTAACGCACCTCCTTATGGAGTAATCAAGGTCAGATATATCCGTTAACCATGTAGATGTATAGAACATGAACAGAGAAAGATACTTAAAAAGCTACTGAATGTGTAAAAAGTCCAAAAGAGGATATAGATATAGGGGGCTCTGTAACAGTTATCAATTAAATGGTGATGGTGAAGAAATAGAGAGAGCGCGTCGACGAATTTTGAAATCAGATTAGAGTTTAGTAGAATTGAACTGGAATGGGTCCGATAATCTAAATCCAAGACACCCACTCCCAGGGGACAGTGCTGATTTAAATAATCAATTAAATGTCTTTATAACTGCTTGCACAAACAGATGGGCTTGTAGAACAAATTGGAGGGAGATGAATAGATATAAGCAGCAACTAAAAATACATCTGGGACATGCAAAGAGATAAATGTTTACATAGGTAAATATATGGTTAATCTCTGTACAGCGCCGTTGAATGATGTGTTAAAATATGCTAAGTAGTCTGAGAAATGATTAAAGAGAAAGTGAGAAATTTCGTAGTTGTGGCAGACGGCCGTACTGAGGTAGAAGAGATAGTGGTGATAGACGGTCACAAGGATGTTATAATTGTGGAAAGGAAGGTTATTAAGTAAAAGAGTGTCCTGAGCCAGACAGGAGAAAGCAAAACTCCCCAGAGTAATAACTAATATCGGACAAGGAGACATCTCAGATCTCAAAGAGATCTCAGTAATGTTCATGATGTGCTGTTATTGTCAAACTTGCCTGAAATTGATTTAATTGTAAATAACAAGCGTGTGATATTCTTGGTAGATTCAGGGGCTTCGCGAACCCTAATAAATTATCCCACCTGCACCGGCATACAGAAAGGGACTGGTAAAATTCACATAAAGGGAGTAAAAGGGAGGACACATACCGAAAGCTTATCTGTTCCCCTCCAAATACAACATCCAGAGTCTGGAAACATAATTACTGCCAGTGTTATATTATCTGAAGTATGTCCCGTAAATCTCCTGGGAAGAGATCTGATTAGAGAGTTGAAAGTGCATATTGCACCCGTGGGAGACAAGTTTGATGTTACAGTGGGAAGAAGAAATAACTATGGCGGCACGATCTTTACTACTATGCTTTAAACATAGTTTTTACTTTTAAAAAAAGGGAAATGTAATACAAACTTTAGAACTTGTACATAAGACATTTGAGACCTGTGATTATTTACAAGTTCAACATTTAAATGATTTTCATTGTACAATGTATGTTAAGAAAACAGCAGGAGGAGATGAGTATTATGAGTCACACTTAAAAGATGAACAAAGTACTGTAATACAGACAGAATACTTTTACTGGACAAAGGACAAGGGGCATTATCTGGTATATTAACACCCTGAATAACCACACATTTGTCTCTGTGTAAACAGCAAACTGATCAGTGGAAGTCTGTAGGAGATATGGTGTTGTGATGTGAGATTAATCACTTGTGGAAAAGGTATAAAGGAGATATTCAATGGAATATTGAAGTAAGAGAGGTAAATTATCTAATCATTTATTAGCCCAGGCGGCTGAGTTAACGGCTCTCATAGAGGCCTGCAAATGGGCAATAGACAAACGGGTAAATATCTATACCGACAGTCAATATGTGTTTCCTACTATACATGTGTTTGCACAATAATGGAGAAATACAGGTATGATTACCTCCACAGGGAAACCGATAAATCATAAATTCTTAAAGAACTATTAACGGTTTTAACATTAACATCTACTAAAAGAAGTAGCTGTAATAAAGTGTGCAGCCTGTACCAACAGCAAAGATCCTGTAGCATTAGGCAATAACCGTGCAGATATAGAAGCGAAAAGAATTGCTCAAGAGATGTTTGCCATAATCACTAATGAAATTACAAATTGATCACCAGGTTTTGTATGAAATGCAACAGGCTGCCCCTATGTCTGAAAAACGATATTGGCGGTCTAAACAAGCGACTCTATGTAACAAAATGTTTTACATTAACAACAAACCAATATTGCCGAAATCATTGTTTTGCTATGCAGCCTTATTGAGTCATGGGCTGAGCCATGTCTCAACAGGAGGGATGGTAACTATTATAGATAAGTTTATGGAAAAAAAGAAAAAAAAATTTCCTAGTATTTCCTGGAATACCAAAAAGAATATATAGTGACTATGGTATGGTATGGTATTTGGTATACAATTAAAGAATCATTGTGCCTATCATCCTCAGTCAGCAGGGTTGGTAGAAAGAAACAATGGAACAATAAAGAATAAATTTAAAAAGACCATGGCAGAAACCGGGAAGAATTGGGTTTCTTGCCTACCTATGGTAAAATTGAGTATGCTGATTACACCCAACAAGCAAGGTCTCACCCCATTTGAAGTAATGTATGGGAGACCTTATAGTTTGCCACAGATAAAGATAAAAGAGGCAAATGATGAAACTGTATTAACCCTAGCAGATTATATGGCAAAAATGTTGAATACCAGATTAATACAAACTGTTAATTCTCTTCCAGAAGCACAAGAGCCAATTCCTGAGAAATTGAGCGTTGGAGATTGGGTATAATAAAGATAATCAATTAAAGAATTGGTTATCACCGAGGTGGGAAGGACCGTACCAAGTACTACTAACCACCCCCACTGCGTGTAAGATAGCTGAGAGGAGTTGTTGGATACATCAGTCGCACTGTAAGAAGGTAACACCACTTGCTGGTAGTCACTCATTAAGTCTGGGTACAAAGGGGGGTCCAGACGATAGGTTGGACTCGTCTCAAGCCAGTGAAGAAATCCATTCCCTGAACCCTGAGTTGACGGCCAGGTAGGATGAAGGGGTGCTGCCTGCTTATAGTTTATTGGGTAGTGACTGATGCCTTTACAGTAATTCCTTATCCTAATGCTAACGCTAAGTGGGATGAGATGGGAAGATACAAAAGCACAAAATCTGACTTTTTCATTAGCAGGAGACAGTTCCATTGAAATTGATCTGTGTAAACTGATTCATTGTGAAAATATTGGGCAAGCAAGAAACTATGCTAAGGCCGATGTATATGTATGCTGGATGCCTGAAAAGCCCCCTGGAAAACGAAGTATAACATCATGCCTTGGTTGGGATTATGCTATGTGGACAACAGCTAGTCAAGATTGGGGATATGATATACTCGGGGCAAGAGCGAGTAAAATCAAAACGAGATTATCTGTAAAAAGATTACAATCTGAATGCACAACCTTTAATAACTGTAATAAATTGCTATTTACTTTAAAGGAACCTATGAAGACGGATGAGAGACTATACACTATAGGTGCATGGGTTTCCAATAGAGACCCGCAGGGAACTTTCTTTTTATATTTTACAGAAAATAAGGTCCAAACAGAAAAAGAGTTACAGACCCAGGAAGGAAAACAAATTGAGGAAATCGAGACAGGGGTAATTCGGTACCAATTTGAGTTCTCTTGACCAAATTGCCCTGGAAGCAGGTTTCCATGGAGATAACGTTTGGTTGGAATGGCTTTGATTTACTATAAAAAGTCTAAACAAAGAGAATTGTATAGTCTGTGCAGAAGCCGTCCGCAGTTGGCTACGGTGCCATTTCCGTTAACAGAAGAGAATGATCCAGTCGGATTTGACTGCATAATAAAGTTGTTTGATAAGACTTATACCCCACCTGGAAATGGAACTTGTCATATATTAGACTTGTTGTTTCCCAAGGTTAAGAGACCTAAATTACCTCCAACGGTGCAAATATATGAGGGAAATTACACCTGTATGAAACTTCAGGGTAATAGCAGCTATTTTGATTATAAAGATTTGTCTAATTCACTATGTATCAAGACTTTTTCCACAGGACTGAGACAGCCAACCCAGATCAGAGCAGATATTTGGTGGTTGTGTGGAGACCAAAGCCCTCGAAGCACTAACATCCTTATCAAATGAATTTGCCGAGAATGCAGGAATACATAATGTGTTCACCTCTTGGTTAGAAGGATGGTTCGGGCGATGGTCGGGAATGATAATGTCCGGAATAATTACTATCACTATAGTATCCGCAGTATTGATATTCGGAGGATGCTGTTTTATTCCATGTTGCAGAGGATTTTTGAATAAGACAATTGATAAAGCTGTAAATCAGACTATGAACTCCCTGATCAACAAAGAAGAATATGATCAATTATTAAGAGTATCTGAAACTCTACATATTAATGAAGTTATTGACATGAAAGATGAATTATCAGTGTTAATGACCGATACTGAAGATGAAGAGTCTGATATTGAATAATATTTTGATAAACAGGAGGGAAATGTTAGAAGAATGTTTATATTATCGTAAATATTATTGCTGTCAAAGACAAAAGAAAGCAGGGAATGTCTAGTCTGTAATATATGGAGGAGTTTACGTCGACGCGTCTACTCTATGTTCTTCTATATATATGGGCAAAGGGTCAAGTCTAGGCCATTCTTAATTATGCAGCTTAAAGAGGTGTAACTTGCTTGAAAAGTACCCAATCATAATAATGCATGCTATTAGAAGTAGATAAGATGCTATATAAACCATGTAATCTGAATGTGTAATTAGACAACGCTTCGACTTTTGTGTGTTGTGTGCCTTGTCTCGATTATGCGCATGATCTAAATAAAGGAAACTCTTTCTGAGGAGAATTCGACCATTAATTCAACCAACATATATATATATATAATTTTGAGGGTGTGTTAAGTCAGTTAGTGGGCAATCACAGTTGAATAAAGACATAGCAAAAAACTGCTCTCATCTAGTAGGGCAAACATGGTAAAAAAATAAACTGTTGCTTTAAAGTTTTCTGTCAATCATACTAGAAATGCAAATTAATGCTAAATAGTCTATGTAAAATATCAACTTTAGTGTCCTTTTTGTCTTGAAAATAGGCTCCTATTGGTTTTCTATAAATGTGTGGCACAAGTTATTGTCTTTATCAGCAAATGTGGAATGAAGTGTCATTTTTCAAGCATGAACAGAGGAACAAGAATAGTGCTCCAGTTCATAGTTGTTTCTACTATTATTGTTTTACATAGTTCAGTAACATTTTATTACGAATATGCCAATGTTTACATCACATCTAACTGTTGCTATAAATTTAAAATATTTCAGTATAATATAATTACTTTAACAATTGTAACATGTTTTACTAAGTGTGGCCTTCGAACACTTAATGCTTCTGTCTAATGTAATGAAGGCATCATGGTTATAAGTGTTCTATATTATAGATTATGTATAGCTTGCTGATTCAATGCAAAGGGGATGTAATTTGTAAATAGTGAGAAAAACTACCTAGAAATTGTTCCCCATAGAAGCTAAATGGTTTGTCATGTGTTCCTTATACTTACTAGCAATTATTGCTTGCACCCTTAAGAACTAGTAAGGGTTCATATTATAGGATAGTATTATACTATAGCAGTAGTAATCTCTATTCCTAGTCTTAAACTACTGTATATTGATCATACTTGTGAACGTCCCAGGGTAGGCATCTTGGAGCTTCCTCTGTGCATGAGCGTGGCTAGCCACACATAGGGGCTAGCCCTAGATAGCCTTTAGTGGGTGCGAACAGGGAGGGGAGCATTGAGTAGGTGGAACATGAACAGGGAGCACATGTGGCCAAAACTTAAACCTGGAGAGTTCCCAGATATGATATTGATAAATGTTTTATCAATAATTCTAAACAATTGCAATAAAGGTACTTTTTTATAACAGCATAATTCCCTTAGTTTTCAATATTGTTCAAACAAGTTGCTAAACAATTTTCTTAAAATGGCTAAAAAAGTCTCTGCCCTGCCTCCTTCAGCTAAACTCCCTTTAAAGAGGAACGAAAACATATATTACAAGTATCACAAAAATATTTTCAAAAGTATTGTGCTGGGTTTTTTTAACAGTTCTTGTTTTTGCATAATATAATGTTTTTAGGCGACTGCATATTAATAATTTTATGTTATTTATTTTATCCCAGTCAAAAGGTTTGTCTACTACCTACGGTATTATCTATTATTTGGCAACGCTCATTGTCAAACTGAGACGATCATTCTGTGAATGCTAGCCTACATTACTGTGCACAACATTGTATATTATTTTCAAGGAGAACATATTTTTTTATGAAACTTTCCTTTTAATCGCTCATAATAATCATGCATATAATGTTTTACTTTGAAATCTAAGACTTGTTATGGCCTTCACTTGTTTGTCCAATTCTTCCAATGTTTTGTCCTTGTATAAAAGATGTTCTACTTTGGTAATCTCATACTCAAGATCAGCAACGTCTCTGGTGGTAGCTAATAATGATAAATAATGATCATGGCCTCCAGGGAATCTCTGAAAGCATCTTTATTTTATTTCGTCTTTAAAGCAGCCATAGGGAGCTGACAAGTATTCAGACCTTAATGCCTGTCCATGGATGGCTAATTATTATGTGTGAAAAGGCCTAGATATATGTAATACTATAATGAGCAAGTGTTAGCCATTAGCTCCAAAATCCACAGCCTGTTATGTGCCATTACAGGTGGGTTAGCCAGGCAATGATTTGCTCCAATTCAGACTCGCTGAGCAGCACAAGCTAAACCAGACATGCACATTGGATAATCAAGTCCTTGGATGCATCCTGGATGAATGTCACCCTCATTCCTTCCCTTTTAACAAGCTTGTCTTGAGACCACCTTAGCCAACATATGGCTATACGTTGACATATGTACAGAAAACACACAGCAACTAACCAATGTCTACTGCTTATGCTTTTAGTGGCCATACCTAATAGAACTCCAAGTCAAGTTGTTGGCCCCTTGAACACCAGTAAAATCTAGGGGCATTGGTAGATACTCCCTTTTCAGTCAATCCAATTTGTGACTAAAGGCCCATTGGCCCTTTGTTCCACTCCTTACATACTAAGCAATAGGGAGGGGTTTATCCTATACCTACAATACTTATTGCCCCGTACCATGTGGGCTAATATACAGTCCAGTGGACTCATTTTCACATGCCCACTTCTGCACCAAGAAGCATATATAAATACAGGGATTAATTTAGTTGGAGAAAAATAAGATCATTTTGTTCCAAACTTAAAAGTAGAAGATTTATTTGCATTTAAAACAATGCCAACATTTCGTAACAGTGCGTAACACATATCGAAATAGAAACCTGCTGTGTCTGTTCAAAACTCACAGGAAAACAAACATATCAGTAAGATTATATGCACGGAGACCATGCAGAGGTACATATTGCTTGCATAATAAAGGTAAATCATACTGGTGACAAGGAACTAATTTGCTTGCTAAAATAAAGAAAAGTTTATGATGAAAGTAGCCCCATAATACAGATGAGCCTGGATTTCAGTGCTCACTGCTGACATAGGGTGGTTTACTAGGAGAGGTCAAAGTGGGTTTTTCATTTTCCTGCATTTTACAGTGTTATACAAAACATATGTAATGCTCATTCCAAATGAAAATGATCAACATGTATTAGAAACCCTGTGTTTACCATGGCAACAACTTTCTTTTCTTCCTGCTCTCAGAATGCTTATCCTTACCCTTTGACCTCTGCCCAATTGTTAGGTTGCCCGACCTGTTAGTTGATGAGGAAATTGATTACATAATGCTGGCACATTGAGAGGCAAAGCTCAACGCATTATACTGTCTACCAAAAGGTAGTTTTAATAAATAATCATATGATACTACATTCATTTTATAGATGTATGCACAATGTGGTGTGGTTTTTATTAGGTTTTATTTTAAGACATAGCACAGACATTACACAAAATTACAATATAGACAGAAGCCAGACATTGGTATCTAAAGCTATATCAAATCTTACACAAAGATAAAAACAGTAGTATGTCTAAGCGAGATGTATTGTTGCTTAATGATGTCCAATTCAAATAGATTATAACAGACCTAAAAAAACATATATAAGAAGACAAATAAATAAGACATAATGCTCGATGTACAAAGAGTCATTCGTGAGCGTTAGACCGTGGGGGTGACGTGTTTCATGTTACCGTATTATCTCCAATTTGTCGTGGATTTTTTAATAAACGAGATTTTATCATATTAAAGGTGCCAACAGCATAAAATTAAACATAGTACAGAACAACATATTATAAATCACCTGACCTTTTTCTCCACTATGCTTCAGTGATCATCTTACTGGTTTACAATATGCTGTATTGTTTCTATATATAAATATTATATTTTTGTTTTAGTGTGTGTGTTTTTTTTGTTGTTGTTTTTTCTTTTTCCATATACAAAGTACCGTATTTGCTTGATTATAAGACGACCCTGATTATAAGACGACCCCCCAAAATCGAATATTAACTTAAGGAAAAAAAAGAAAAAGCCTGAATATAAGACGACCCAAAGGAAAAAAGTTTTACCAGTAAATGTTAATTCATGTAAACTATTTTTTTAATAAAAGCTATGATTGAGAAAAATATTTTTTTTGTTTTTATTTCCTTGTATTTTCCAACCTGTCCCCCAGTTACGCACATCTGCCCCCAGGCTTGCCACTCCAATATGGCACTGTGGCCCATTGTAATGGGTTGCTTAGTTAGGGTTATAGATACCCTATGAATCCTTCGTCTGTCCCTCCAGGATAGTCTCCGGCCTCAAAAGGCTAATAGATGGATCTTTGTCTTAGATCACAAAAGTAGTCCCGACCACCATGATTGTGAAGAACAAATGGAACCCTTTATTGTTGTAAAACATAGCCTTATATATCCACATAATTGAATTAACATTAATAAACAGGTACATGTAGACGACCCAACCTTTAATCCCCTTTGGCTACTGAATATCCTCCTGGCAGTAATCCTGTTAATGGGATTTGTTAACACAATGGAGTAACTGCTTGAGCCATGTTTGTTATGCAGCCAGGCTGGAGCCATCTCTGTCTACCTTGGGGCCCTGTATGACAGGTCGTTCTGTCACACCCATGATATGCCTTTTAACCCTCTATATGCCACTGTGCCCCATGGTATGCCTTTTGACCCCCTATGTGCCACTCTGCCTCCAGAAATGCCTTATACCCCTATATACCATTCTGGCATTTAGGGGGTTAAAAGGCATATTATGGAGCAGATTGGCATATAGGGAGGTGTAAGGCATTCCAGGAGGCAGAGTGGCATTAAGGAGGTTAAAAGGCATTTCATAGAGCACTCTGCCTCCAGAAATGCCTTATACCCCTATATGCCACTCTGGCATTTAGGGGGTTAAAAGGCATATTATGGGGCAGAGTGGCATATAGGGAGATATATAGGAGGCAGAGTGCTCTTTTAAATGCCCTTTTAACGCCACTCTGCCTCCTGAAATGCCTTATACCTCCCTATATGCCACTCTGCCCCATAATATGCATTTTAACCCCCTAAATGCCAGAGTGGCATATAGGGGTATAAGGCATTCCAGAAATGCACTATGCCCCCCCCACACACACAACACACACACACTCTCTCCCCTCCTCTCTCCCCTCCCCCCTCTCACTCCTCTCCTCTCACCTCCTCCCCCCTCCGCTCCCCTATCCCCCTCTTACTCCCTATCCCCTATCCCACCCTCTCTCCCTATCACTCCTCCCACCCCTCTCTTACCGGTGCTTCCAGCCGGGGCAGCGGGTTGCCGTCTCCTTCCCCTGCATACATTCCCCGGCTGTCAGAGATCAGAGTTCCCCGCACCGGTGCATGGAACTCTGATCTCTGACAGTCGGGGAATGTCTACGCGACGGACGCAGACAACCCCCGCTGCTAGCCACACCTCCTTCCGGCTGCAGTGGACATTGTCTACGCGCATCGCGTAGACGTCAACCCGCTACCCGGCAGGAAGCACCGGTAAGTGTGTGTGGCGGGGGGGTTTAAATGGCGGGGAGACAGGAGGATCCAGGTCCCCTGCAGCGGTGCGGGGGATCTGGATCTTAGTCTCCTAATCAGACCTCTATTTGAGGTCTGATTAGAAGACGACCCCGATTACAAGAAGAGGGGTATTTTTCAGAGCATTTGCTCTGAAAAAAACCTAGTCTTATAATCGGGCAAATACGGTATGACCAAATGTATGTGGACACCCGACAATCACACCCATATGAGCTTGCTAGACATCCCATTTCAAAATGATGGCCATTAATATGGAGTTGGTCCCACCTTTGCAGCTATAATAGCCTCCACTCTTCTGAAAAGCTTTCCATAAATGTTGGTGTGTGTCTGTGGAAATTTGTGCCCATTCAGCCACAAGAGCATTTGTGAGATTCTGGAACTGATGTTGGACATTCCAAATTTAAGGTCAGAGTTCTCTTCATGCCACTTGAGTTCGTCCACGCCAAGTCATTTCTTCATGAACCTTGCTTTGTCATGAACCTTGCTTTTCATGGTGAAAAAGAAAGGGCCTTTCCCAAACTGGTACCACAAAGTTGGAAGCATACAATAAATATCTTTGCATGCTGTAATATTACCCTTCACTGGAACTTGGGGGAACTAGCCCTAACCCTTGAAGACACGGTCACCTACCAAGATGTTACGTGACTCTTTGGCTGCTCATGGTGCAAACAGCTAGTGAAAAGGGTTCCTGTGAAAATAAGGCTGTGTGATAGAAGGATGCTTACAACATAGCACACCAACGCCCTCCAATATTCCTTTAGCTCACTTTTCCTAGTCCCTCTCCTGCAATACTTTTACTAGTGTGGCTGGTCTATCCCTAACAACGGCACTTTTACCTATTGTGTAATACACCCAACTCCCTCTAGACTGTAAGCTCGCTTGAGCAGGGACCTCCTCACCGGTTGTCTCTGATAGTCAATTTGTTTTGTTACATACTAATTGTTATGTCCTGTCTACCCATTGTACAGCGCTACTGAATTTGATGGCGCTATATAAAACAATAAATAATAATAATATAGAATGAGTAAGTGTTAGTATGTAAGTGTGTGTTAGCATGAGTGTGTAAGTGTTTGTTTCAGTGGTATGTGTGTGTGTTATGTATGCGTGTAAATGCAGGTACATCTTATTCTGTACTAGTATGTCTCAACTTGTGTTAACCTATGTTTTACTGCCCCCCCCCCGTTATGATAACACTGCACAATCTACTCTGTAGGGCTTCATAAGTAAATGTAACTTATTAAATAAAGTGTTACATAAAGTGGTAAATATGTAGAATTTACCCTAAGTCACCATTTGACTTAGTGTTCCTTAACCTAATTGAGCAAGGTAACCCAATTATAATTACACCAAAGATGAAATACCATATATTACAATTTGAATGAATATCATAAAGTTGCAATGTGTCACCAACCAATCAATGTTCTGCCCAGAAATCTAAGGACTTCTGCCTTACTCATCGCCAACCAAGTATCTAATGAATTAACAGTTGAGATATAATCTTGTTATCTTGTAAATCTGCCAAATGTTCCAGGTTTTTGGAAACGGCCTGATTTAATTTTCTGCTACCAATCCGAAAGATAAAAAAACAACCATTTAGCACTACGATTTGAAATTATATTCAGCAAAAATCTATAAGGCTTTTAGTGACTATTCCTCAAAGATATTTTCATTTCATGACTATAGTAGACTTCCCACTGTTGCCATAATTGTTTTAGAAGTTTATTACTGTAAATGTGTTTACTAGATTACATACATTTAGATGTCTCCCCGTCGGCCTTTTTTACTGTTCCATGGTCTGTACTAAATAGTAAAATCAGCAAAATTGTATTATACCGAATGCAAGGGGGATTATTCAATCTGCAGATGTGTTGAAGTTAGCTTGCTCCCATTACATCATCATGTTTCATTTATGTTGATCTTTCAACTAGATTTTATATTAGTGTTTTAAAATTATTTTGGATATGGGGAGATATAACATCATTTTTGTCTCCTGTTAAAACTCACCTCAATCCACTAGACTTACAGTTCATTATGGATAAAACCCCAGTGATTTTGTAAGTAATTGAATTCTCTGCCCTTTTGTAAATAACCCATCCGAACTTTACGTTATTCTATAATTCACTAGCCAGCCTTGTGTTTTCTTGGAAATGTTGTCGCATAAAAAGAGAGAAATATTTTTATTTCATAGCTCTTTATAACTTTCTAAAAACATCTCTACTGTGTATAATGATACATTTTCTGTAAAACCGATCAATTGTTTAAATATGGTTATTCTTATTAGATAATATGGAACAGAGATCAATGCTGAGGCACTACCTAATATTTGTAGAGAGAATGTGCTGAATGACAATAAAGGGAATCTGTATTCAACAGTTTTCTCTTTTTTTATTAATGTTGTATATCTTTAGCTGAATGTCTTATGAAACCTACTAATTTTGTGGTGCAGTCAAGGACAGATCTTTAAGTCCATTTGTCAATTTTTCTAAATATTGCATTCAGTTCTATACACTGAACTCATTTGTTTCCACATAAAAATAATATATTATAAACCCGAGACAAAACAAGAATTCAGCGCATTCCCAGGGAATAACGTTAAAAAAATCTAAGGTATAAATATTGGGGATTCCGTCACAGTATATGGACATATATTGCCTACAGTAGGCCGCCACTAAATCAAAATACCCTAAGTTTGGCGAGTCCTATCTAATTTTTCATGGCTATATTTTTTTACCAATGAGCTAAATCAATGGCACTGCACAATACTTAAAGTTGTGTCAACATCTTGAAACATAAAACGTTCTGGCACTGAATATACCAACCTTCAAGTGTGTGTTTGGGTTTTTTTTGTTCTTTTTATTTAACGAAGCCCCGAGGATCAGTTCTTTGCTGTATAGCGAAAAAAGGGTGTTTCACTCTACAGTGAAATATGTGAGCATCATAAAAATTCTCAGCACTGCTGGCAAGCCTAAAAGACTGGGGCTAGTAAAAGATAAATACAATTAGTGTCAAGATGGTTCTGAAGGTGCATGGTGCACTTACTAGTGGGCATGCAATGACTATGGACCTTGTCTGGGGCCAAAAGAGCAAGACTCTTATTTCTAATAGACACTCAACTGATCTTAGCCAAAAAGTGTGTTAATACAGATAAAAGAGTATATTGGTGGAGAAGAGTTTAGACAAGATTTGATTGGTTGGGAATAAAAAGAAGCAAAATTGGTTGATACTCTTGAAAGCTCATCCTTAAAATGGAATGTTAGTCCAATAAAAAGGTATTCTTTATATTGCAATACTCAGCATAAGTTAAATACCAGCAATGCAATGCTGATGGGGGAATGGGAAGCAGCTTTCCACAAAAGGGCAAATGTCTCCGTTCAATAGAGACACAGGTGAGGGACTGCCTAGCAGTTTTCTACCTCTCTCATTTCCCCAGCCACTCCTTTAAGTGTGTTTTGACATGCCCCTTCTTTGCTGTTCCTGCTTTCTCTGGCCAGGCCTGCCTCCTTTTGCATCTGTTGGACATCCTAGCTCTGCTCAAGGTAAGAGTGAGGAGGAAAATGAGTAAGATGAAGAGGGAGAGAAAAGAAAGAAAGGAAAAGAGTGAGACAGCGAAAGATGGAGACAAAGAGATGAACGAAAGAGAAGATAAAAGTGAATATATGGTGGGGACAAAGGAATAAAGAGAGATGGAGAGACAGAAGAAAGGAGAACAAAAACAGAGGAGCAGAATGAAAGAGAGGGAACTGAAAATAGGTGTGGTGACTGTGTGTGTTGGTTGGGTATTATGGGTGTGATGGCTGATTAGCTGATGCTAAAGAAAGAAGACAGAAACCCTAAAGAAAGAAGACATTAGAAAAAGAGGCAAGAGAAGAAGCTGGAAAGGAGACAGGGATGTTAATTACTATGCAGAAAAGGTAGGGAGACGTTGAGAGACCATGAGTAGGAGTTTTAGAAAGCGAGTAAGTGAGTAAGAGAGCATGAGTGAGTAAGAGTGAGTGAGAGTGTGACAAAGAAATGCAAATAATCTGCTGATGGCAGATGGGAGTTATGCTGTATCACCGTTAATTTCTGGCTCTGTATATAGTGAGTTATGGCGTACTACCATCAGTGTCTGAATCCGTATATAGTGATGGGAGTTATGCTGTAAAACCACCAATGTCTAGTTCATTATGTAGTGGGGAGAGTTATGTTGTGTCGAACTTGCTATAGAATAATAGAAGTCATGCTGTACCACTGTCTGTGTCTGGATCATTGTATAATGATGAGAGTTGTGGTATACCACTGTTAAGCAGTACCTGTACCAAAGAGCCTAAAATCTTATAGCGTCATGCAGCATTGAGTGGCTCTGCCCCTTTTGTGGCTCCACCCTCACTGACCCACAACTATGGCTAGTATTTGAGGAAAAGGTGGCAACCCTATTTGCAGGTGATGATTATGTTAAAAAGTAATATAAAATAATTATTAATAACATCATTTGTTTCTCAAATGCACACTTCTAAAACTCCTCATGTGGGTGAATATTAAATAAAAATTTGCAGTTGAGCCATCAGGGGAAATATATTGTACGTGGTAACAAGTTAAAAGTGTCTTTGCCAGATTCCCAGGATAGAGAGTTAATGAAATGAGCAGACTTGACAATCTTCTTTGTTGGTGGTTTTAGTAGTCATGTTGTGGAAAGAGTTAGGCATGACTTTACATGTGCACCAATGTCCAAGCAAAAGTGTACCGTAAGCCCTGAAAACAGAACACAGGGTAGGCCCAAGGGCTGCATGACGGAGCTAGGCTGCCCACATAACTCATTGCCCTCTGTCCTGAGCACTGAGATATGGTGACATATCTGAAGGCATCCTTTTTAAGGACATGCAAGACAAATAACTTCTATTAGGCTAGGTTTCCACTTGGGTTTTTTTTGCTAAAAACGCCTATAAAAACGCCAATAGCGCCACCTGGCGTTTTTTTTGTGAAAAACGCTGCAGCCAGATGTTAGCTGTTCTTCAATAGGAAATCGCAAAATGCCATTTCCACTTGGCGTTTTTCTGTTTGGCGTTTTTTCAGTCCTGTTTGGCGTTTTTCTGCTTTTTTGGGCTCTGTGGCAGTTTTTCAAAATCGCAGCATGTTGACACTCTGGCGTTTTTTGCAAGAAATCTTGGCTTTTTTTCTCCAATAGAAGTCTATGGGAGAGAAAAAACGCCATGAAAAAGCCATGTGGGTTTATTGCCTTGGCGTTTTTTATGGCGTTTTTTCCACAGTTACAATGCAGAGGATGGACCCAGTATCTGTGTGTCCTATGAGAAATAGGCTGGAAACAAACAGTTTCACACAAAACAAAGTCCTGGACTGGTTCATATTGAATTCTACACCATTTGGAACAAACATGCCATTACAAACAAACATACGCGACCGGATCCTGCGTGCCAAAAGCAACAGCAAACAATTTGCACCATCATTTGGGGCCAATCTTCCCAGAGGAGCAGACATTCGAAATAAAGCATGCCTTACAAACCACAGAAAAGAGACAAAAGGGTCTACCAAGTAAATGACATCAGGAGAGGGCAGATACTTGCCATTTATCCTAATCCCTTTTAGCTGGGTGAAACTTCTAACTTGTAAAGGCTGGAAAAACTGCCTAAGGTCAAAAAAAGCAATTTCCACAGAAAGGCTAAAACGCCAGAAAAAACTGCAGAAAAAACGCCAAAACGCAGGTAAATGCAGTGGCAGTTTTCTTGGCTTTTTTCCTGGCGTTTTTCATCAAGAAAAAAACGCAGGACAAAAACCCAAGTGGAAACCTAGCCTTATAGAGGCTGTGCCAGCTAGTGTAAATGGGCTAGTTAGAAGGGAGATCTTAGACCTCTGTAACTGGGCCATTAAGGAAGTGGTGCACTGGGAGATTGGCCCCTGGCCAGAATATGCCGTATATGTATCTTCCAGGATATTTTGGGGGGATCAAATGTGGTACAGATTACTCTTTGAGTTTTTATCACTATAGGGAATCCTTCAGTATAATGTATTCCCAGGTGCTCAAGGGCTGGACCAACCACGGAGGGAGAATTGTCCCATATCATCTGACTTCATACTACTGAAAAGTAGGCATTTATCCAGTAGCCCTTCTAGAATTTTCCATGTGTGCCAATTCATGACTGAAAATATAGGAAACAAAAAGGCTATACACACAGCACCAAGTGTGATACTGGATATAAACAACAGTAGTGAGTACCCAAACCCAAAGTATGTCTCTGGTTGGCAAAAAAGTCTGAATGTTTATTTTGACACATAATGTAGTATGAGGATTTAAAATAAGCACATGATATACATTTTCTTGCAATTGACATAGATTAGCCTGCAAATATCAGGTGCTAATGAAGTTTAATACAAATAATTAGAGGGTAATATATGTTGGAAGCAACAAAAAGTATGAATTGTACCAGCAAAATGTACGTCAGTCCCTAATGGAGAACTATTTAGAATAGTTAGCTGTGTCAGAAACATGCATTATTATGCTGCTACATGTGTTACAGATGTGAGGAGTGCACTTATCATACTATCATTAAGGAACCATCTTGTGACCCATCCACCATTTCTAACCTATTTTCTGGTTTCTCCGTTGTTGTCTTCTCATGTTTTTATTTGCTATTCGTTGAAGTCAAATAGAGCCGGGCCTTATCGCACAGATAGACTAAGCAGCTTTCATCCTACAATTCCAGGTTTATGAATTCAAGTGCCAAGATGTGTCAAGTATCTGACAAAAAAGTAGATAGTCTTTATAGCCTAAGACATGTAGAAATTGGATGATGCCAAGTGGACCCACCTAAAACTAACTAACTTGTGTTATGTTTAAATGAACTATGTGCCCAAAGTAAAATGCACAATAGAGTGACTGGAAGGTCACTTTAAGAATGACCCTTGATGCATCAGTTTCTTTGTGTGCTTTTGGCTTTTCACTAATCTTATATTAATAACAGTGTTTACTGTTCAAGTTAGCTAGGAAAGTCTTTTTTTTTACATTTTAAGGTAACGCTAACCCTAATGGTAACCTGTAGAGACGCCCTAGTGACTAACAACTAAACCTCTGATTAAGTTTCTCCTTTAGTGTGATACACTCCCACGTTCTATCCCTCTCCGTTCTAGTATGTGCAACAATAATATTATACACCTTTCTATAATAAAGAATATGCTTTAAGGATGTCGTTTTAAAGGACACACATAATGTATCAATTTTGATTTGTAGGGCATTGATGCCAGTTGCACTTTTTTGCACAAGATGTCAGCTATCCTTCAACTGTGACTACGTGTCCTGGTTTGTCCAGGACATTTCCTGGTGGAGATAATTTGATTGTGATGGATCAACTTTCACAATAGATGGGGATGCAGCCTGCTGTGGGTGTTTAGGCTTCTACTGCAGCTTTCACTTGGCCGTTATGTCGTCTGCAGCTAAGCGCTGTGAGGTGGCTCTTCGAGTAATGCAGGTGGCCACAACTCCGGCCCCACTTACTTCTGCCTATGGCCCCTTCTACTCCCACTTCCTTTCTAGTTGCACGTCTTAACACACCTGAAACTGACGCCTGAAATGAAATTGCATTTTTTTCCAATATCAGCTGTAGGTGGTTTCCAGTGTGCTTTGCTTGCTTGGCAAACTAAGGCACATGAAATATACATTTCACTCTCTACATATTTTTCTTGTTCTTTCTAAAATTCTAAGTATACTTTTTCACTTTCTGTGAATTTCTCAGATGTTTCAGTTTCCAGCAAATAGTTCTATTCAGTGATCTACCTTTGGGACCGCCCTAGGTCTGACCTAAGGCAGCGTTCACCTCCGTGGTCGCAGTTTCTGGTACAATAAAAGGGACTTTCTGCCTTTGATGAGCATACCTGGGAAGTTCTAGGTTCCGGCTCCCCAGGGCCCACTTCAGGTAGCAGCATGGCATCAGTGGGTGGAGCATACATCACAGTGGATGGGGTCAGAGTCTTTGGGTGAAGCCCTGATGAGGTGACCCTAGCACTTTAAGGCCAGCACCTTCTTGATGTTGTAAGCGTGGCTAGATATGAGAGGACGCATGTTACATTTTTATGCTCACATAGTGTGCATCTGAGTATGTTCCCAGGAGTGGCTGATCAGGTGAGTATAGAGCACTCACAGCCAGTGCCCCATAAGTATCTCAAAGAAATATGATTTGCAGTTTTTAGTATTCGATAAAGCTGAGCTGAGATAAAACATTTCATGCTGGCCATGCCAAATGAAGCTAAAGACAACAGTAGAATTGGGTGTCTGGTAAAATAATATCTCACAGCATGTAACTGACTTGGTTCCTCTTCCCAATGCGCTGCTCTTTGACAGGTTTTTAAATTTGTATGATTGGTATATAAAACAGGTAATATGGGGCGGTTTACATAAAAATGATCCAAGGTGCCCAAAGCCCAAGAACAGGTAGTTCATATTGCTTTTTTATCATTGCCATATAATTTTGTATGGTTGATTTATTATTGTTGTATTTTCATATCTGACATTTGAAAAGAATGCAATATGGTTGAAAATGATTAAAATGTTTTGCAATAATATAACAAAGTAATAAGTTATTATTCTGTAATCACAGCAGTCACTTAGAATAATGCATATGCTTTTTTAAAATGATGAATTTGAACCATTTGAAATAATTAAAAAAGCAAACACAAAGGCACTTTCATATGTGGGCGGTTTACCCATATATACAGTATATACATCGAACAACGCGTAGTGTTTATGAGCAAATATAACACGGTCTCACAAGAGGTTAGCGACAGCATCCGGAATGCTGACCATCAATATGACCTCCAATGAAACATTTCTAGCTTCAATTTCTCATGAGCCTCAAATGATATGTTACAGATATCTACAATATTGTTATGATTCTTTAATTTCAAATAGACAATATCGGAGGAAAGGGTGTATCACGTGTATCACGGAAAAACTGATTTAACGTGACCGGATTCAGGGTCACAGATAATCGATCATGGCCTCATATTGTGAAGGTAAATCAGATAACCCAGTAGTGAGACATTTTAGATAGATCTTGTCTGCTCCTTCAGCGTAAATGCTATTGGATTAGAACTTTGGATACTGTTGCCCCTCGAGGGTCTGAATGAACATTTATCGTTCTCTTCCTTTATAATGCTTCGCTAATTTCACATGCAGCGACTGTCTTTTTTCTTTTCTTTTTAATATGAGCAACTTTCGTATAGTTGCCTTTTTATTCTAGAATTTCAATGTATTTACATTTGTACAGTTGTAGTAGGTTGAGTGGTTCTAATGTATCACCTTTAGGAGACAATGTTAAATATAACAAGTAACAAATATTATACCTTTAGACAATTGTAGCTGAGTTGTTGGTTCCTTCATACACAATAGGAAGATGCATGACAACGAGGTTAGCGTCTCTGGTCTCCATAGTAACGTAAGGTGGTCCTTTTTCATAATTAATACACTTGTTGGTATGTTTGGTTGTTAGGAGCCAACGTCAGCATAATTAATTAATTGTTGCGATACACAGGTGTATTCATTAATCGTTTAATTCCTGGCACGTTTATGTGTGTGTTAAAACGGCTCATTGGGCCATTGTGAATATCTTGATAAAGGTCCAACATCTGGACCGAAGCATTGATGATGTTGTTCTGTCAAACTCAATAAACTAGCTGATTTTCTATGATTAGAAGTCCCATGAGTGCGTACTTATCATGGATTGTTGTTTATAGGCTGTGCAGCACCCCGGCAGTGAGAACTTTTGTTCCTGATTTAAGACTGAGTGCGGACACAAGTGGACTATACCTTGATCTGACCAGATTTTCTAGGAACCAAAGAAAAGATTTTACCCTCTCCTGAAAAAAAGGGTACCATCTACAGCTTCATATTATTTTTTTTATAAACAATATAAACATAGCACATATATTAACAATGGTTTGGCCTTCAGGGTACTAAATACCTATGATAGTGAAAGGGTTATTTGACTTTTCTTTTACAATCCAAACTCACTTGAGTTTGAAATATCATAAAGCGAGATCTTTGGAAGAATTAGCTTATTCTATGAATAGCTCAGCAAATTATTGCATTTCTCACATCTACCAAATGCTTACCAACATCTTTGATAATGAGCATAATGAGAACTAATGATGTCCTATTTAGAATCTGGCACCATTTCTTACTAATCTCTGAGCTATTAAAACCCCTCCTCTATCTATTTTTAATTCAAAATTTTTACAGCATTTTCAAAGTGTGGCTCTTTTAGAGAATATCCCATCTCTATAATTCTTTTTTTTAATAAACAAATCTGATTATTTTTTTTCTCAGCCTCTCCAGGCATGCAGCAATTATATTCCTTGGACATAAATTTATCATGCTATTTCTGTTATTAAATTTCTGTTATGGTAGATATACATATACATATGTTTTCTGTTGGTCATATATAGAAATAAACCGTATGTTCATATTCCATTTATGAACCCGGCAAAGCTGATTAACCTTTGTGATTGATGATAGTGATGGGGTACAGCTGGGTCAAACCAGGTTGAGAATCCCATTTCTATCAGACAAATGTGACAATGTTTACCACTCTTTTTTACCGCCCTACAATTTTCTTTCCCTGTATCTTGCACACTTCCACCAAAAACACGTTTTATTGGGCTTTGTAAAATAAATCCTTAGTTTGCTCTTGTGCGTTTCAGAAGCATTCCACAAGATGGCACAACTGAGCTCTTCTCTTTGGGGTTTTAAAAAAGTATTATCAATAACAAAAGAAAAAACACTTTTTTTTCCCCAACACCAATAATGAAGCTATAGAACCACCTGAAGTTCTGTCATGCCGCAGCATTTGATGGCCTATCCAGTTGTCAGATGAAGCGTGTCCATTCCTTAATTCCTGAAGAAAAGTCTAATCTAGTTATAATGCCTATGCAAGCTTCTTTAGATGTAGTCATGCGACTATACATACATTTGCTCTTGGCTGTCATCACGAGTCTTCAGAGCTAATGTGTAATAGTTATTTATGTAACAAAAAAATATAATTAAGAAAAATATATTCTGAATCCTGCTACATCAGTAAAATATTGTTAGAATGGATAGGAAGGAATGATCAGACTTTATTATTTTGGAAATGTTACTTGATTCCTCATGGGTAGGGTTTGAATTCCAACCCTTTCTTGAATTACCGGTAGTATTAAGAATGTTGTTTCTAGTAGTTTCAAAATTAGGTAGGTAGAACACAACATTTGAAGAAATTTAAAAATAAATGACAATTGAATTGATTTCTCTCATCATTTAAGCATCACCAAAAATCTTTTCTCACCTTTCAGTGCCATACTGTACAACAGTTCGTTAAAATGGCATCTCGTCTACATGTACCCGAAGGTAATAAAAAGAGAATTGTACCTCTCCCACAGCTAGAAAAATGTATCACACTACATGCACAAATGTTTTTCTGTCTACAAAACCCCATGTTTTTTAGATGTAGAGATTCACCATTAATACCATTAAACTATAGCTTACGTATACATATTTCTGTTGTGAGATATTTTTTAACATGCACTTGACATCATAATTTTTACTTAAATAACTAGGGTGCCCTACATGCCACTAGCATTTATGGTGACATATGAGTAAAATAAGTGAGCGAATAAACCAAAAAATACGTAACCTGACCCCCATAAACACCTTGTTGACTATGCAAAGTAGCATTAACTAGCACATTGCATATGCAGATATGCGTACCTCTGCAAATATGTACCTTCCTCCCCATGGGCCCAGAAAAGTCACACATTTAGGTGAAGCACCCTGAACATCACATGCCACCAATAAACCAATCTAAGAAGATTATTTTTCATATTTTGAACTGACTTGTATGGTCAAGAATTGCAATATAATTTATATTAGTTGCATAATTGTTTTTTTTCCCCCAAGTATAATCTTGGAAAGAAAAACACACAATTTTGGTATCCAAAGCTCTAAATTAATTTTTAAACAGTTACTCTAATATTAAACCTATAGGCAGTGCTTATTTATAGAACTATAAGCAAGTGATAAAAATCCAGAGTAGCCAAAACTTTCCAGCGATGTTCGTTTCCCAATATTACTATTATTTTTTTATTTTTATTTTATTTTATATGTAATAACATTTTCCTGATAAATATAAACTGATCTGCCTTAAAGCCCATTTTGTTGCCAGCGCACCCAGTGCTTTAATAAAAAATAAACCTCACTCTTCTCATTTAGCACCTAACCATATATCTAGTGAGAACTATTGAAAAGCGCACAAAATTATCATTTTGTTAAAGACTTAAATGTGCATGTGGCTGGGTATGCCGAAAGCCTCCCATTTTTGAAAGGGTTTGGAAATAGGAACATAATCTATTGTTTGAGAAGATCTTGGAAAAATAACTAAGAACAAAAAAAGTAAACTCTACAGAAAAAAATATATTCTTTAAAACTGAGCATCGTATTGTAATGTCCTTGTAGTGTATAGTTTAAAACTTGATTTGCTGTACAGCTAATTTTATTGAGGCGCTAATACTGTTTTTTTATCGGTTATATTAATTTATTTTATCTCCAAGTGGTTACAAGACATTGGTTTCTTAGAAGTGTGGTTTGGGTAATTAAGATTGGACTGGAATTATAAATGCAATAAATGCCTATAAAAATAACACATTGACAGATGGAAGAAACACACTCCCAGCAACTGTTATATGAATCAGATCCATTGGTTGTACTGTGCAGTCCTGGAAGCAATAAACACAAAAAATTATGTTATTATCATCCATCTTTTTAGAGTATTTTTACATTTTAATGTCCTTTTGAAAATCAAGTCCCCAATAAATACAAGAAAATCCCACTCTCTTATCCCCAACTCATTATTATTATTATTATTATTATTTATTGTTTTATATAGCGCCATCAGACGGGACATAACAAGCAGCATGTAACATAACAAATTGACTTACAGAGACAACAGGTGAGGAGGGCCCTGCTCAGACGAGCTTACAATCTTTTAAATGTTTTAAATGTTTTAAATGTCTATAGAAACTGCTAGGATTTACTACACACATACCTCTCACACTGCAAAGAGAAGGGTTTCAGTGTGTGTGTGTGTGATTGTTCCGAGATTTACCTAATAATTATTATTTATAAAACAGGAGAGGACATACCCAGATGCCCAACCCCAGATCCAAGGTTCCAAGCACCACCAGACAAGAACCTCCCAAGGCCCACTTCCGGCCCATTCTGATCTCCGTGGGCATCAACACAGTTAATGCTGCTTATGTACACATGGCTGTACCATCATACCCACCAAACATCTGGAGCTCGTAGAAAGATAGGATACCGGGAAAGAAAAAATGGACAGAAAGATTTGGGCCCTATCAAGGACTGTCACTCCAAAACAATAGACACGGACACTGAGTCTATTATTCCACCTTGAGAACAGTGTGGTTTGGGCGATAGTCCGCCAGCTGCCCCGAAGGCAAATGTCGGCCAAGCTCATTTGTGATTCAGAATCTGTAAATGGATGCTTTTTGATTCAAAGACTGTTGGAGTAGATACAATTAAATATATATATATATAATAATTTGTTTTGGAAATATACAAATTAATTTTGTGAATTTTGACTTATGTATTTATCCTACAGATTATGTCTCACTTTATGGCTTTGCTTTTGGAACAGCTTCGCACAGATGTCATGGTTAATCTTAGTTTATGGCTTTATCTGCGGAGTGTGTATCTATCTATCTACATACATATATATAATATATATAATCAGAAAAAGGAATCATAGATCTTCAAACAGACTCTAAGATTGCACAAACAGGACCATTCTTTCTTCCTGTTCCAGTATGATTTACCTTGTGTTGTTTTCCCTTCTGCAACAGAGCAACAAATTCTGCTGGTCCTCTATACATAAGTATGTAATTTAATGTAAAAGTTGTTGGCTGCTCCTGCTTGTTTATATCCACAATGTTGAATGTCGATGACAGCTCAAGGCAAGCAATTTTTTTTTTGAAGTCACAATTTTATGAATTCTCAATTTATCTAAAACTATTTTACTGTTATGTATGCTATGGTCAGATTTTAAAAAATAATCACGATAGATTTCTTCAGTTACATTTGTCTCACCTGTGTGGAGTTCTAGTAAAAAGGTGCAACACAAAGGATGAGTGGTGGGATGTGTTGTAGTTAATAACATACCTCCTGATCTGTTCAATTATTGTGCAAATATCTCAAGTAGGAACGAAGTGAAGATGCAACAAATCTATGTGCTAATACATGATCAGTTTACTTTAGGCTAATCTGATGGCTCTTAACACATCTTTAACAAGTTCATTATAAGGCAATCATTACCTTTTCTAAAGTAAAATAGAAGATCCACTGGAAAGAGGAAATAAGTTAATTAAATCATTTAGTTACATGGATTTACACGCCTTTAACAATTTCCTTCCTTTTAACATATTTGAAAGGCACTGAGGGTGCCACAACTTTACAAGTGTAAGGATTTAGCCACCAAGGATGCTACAATGGTGTTAAAAATGTATGATGAATTACAACCAATCTCAGCCTTTTCCTGAGCCATTTTAGCACCCAGTGCAAATAAAGTCGTATGTTGACATTTCTAAGGACCTGTCTGACAAACATGTACGCTAACTACATTGAATTAAATGAATATTATATGCTTTATTTTTTAAAGTTCTGTTTTGCGGTTTTCTGTCTCCACCAAAGGCATATCGTGCATGTATTTTCTTTTTCCACAATCCCTCAGTAACAATTGCATTGGAATCACAAAGTTACCCCAAGCAGGGATTTGTAACACCAGAAGAGGGCTGGCACAGGAGAGGGCTAACACACACGCTAACACACACGCTAACACAAACTAACGCACGTTTGCTAACATGGTAACACAGATGTATACATACACTCACAGACACTCACAGACGTATACGTACACTTACACACTCATGCTGAAGCACACTCTCTCCAACACACATTAACACACCCATACTAACACACACACTTACACATAAACTCTAACATACATACTCACTCCCTAACTCTTTTATCAGCTCTCTCACCCTCCAATGTCTTGTTTTGGATCTGAGTAGATATGTCTTGAAATGAGTGCTCGTGTGTCCTTATATTATGAAGAAAAGAAAGTTAAAGTGTATATGATGGTAGAAGTGTCTATTTAAAAGAATATAACGATCAGCTGCAAAAGGCCTACTTTTGCACCAAGAATTGTACCAAGAATGACATTTCCAGAGGATCTTATAAAACGGTCCTGGGTTTCTCTGTTGCTCTGGATTAGGTGAGCCGTTAGGTCTGTAGACATTGGCGGACAATCTGCCATTATGTCTGTGGGCAATCTCATTTCCTATTTGATTCTCTATGGTATATTTAAAAGCCTCGACCAATTACTAATGGCTGCTGTCCAGCAATGCAAGGCTGGTCAAATATTGCTTTTTTTAAAAAAACAAATTTTTTAACAAAATACTCTCTAATTCACATGTTTTCTAAACATACAAAGACCAGTTTTTTCCTAAAATTGAGAATTTAATTGATGACTTTGGGGTTTACGAACAAAACAATGAATAATGTGTGAAGAAAAGTCATTACATGCCTTTAGTAATCATCATGAATAGCTAACTCACATTTTCCTCCTGCAAGAAGAGTTGACTTGCCCTTTTTCCTCAATAAGGGGAAATTTCTCACATGTCGATTTTTTTCCCCAGTTATATGTGCTATTTCACAGTATTGCGTACGGTTCTGGAGACCCCATCTCCAGATGGATATTTATATTTCGGAGACAACTCTGAAGACGCCTACCAAAATAGTGAACGGATTGCAGCGTAAAAATTATCAGGAAAGACTAAGGGAGTGCAATATGGATGAAAGACAAGAAAGTCAAGACGTGATAAAAAAAATCATTTAACTATTTATAGGGATTTAACAAAGTAATGGAGGGAAGTTTATGTAAAATGTGTAGAAATGTTAGAACAACAGCTCATAATCTAAAACTAGAGGGTCAGAGGTTTAGAAGTAATGTAAGGAAGGAATATTTTACTAATATGCTGGTAGATAAGTGGAATAACTTCTGATCAAAAGTGTAAGAGGTTAATAGAGTAAAGAAATGTAAATATGCATAATACTATCCTAAATCTAAGAAAAGGACTGATTAAAACCAGGAAAACCGGACAGACTTCATAGGCCAAATGGTTCTTATCTGCCATCAAATTCTATGTTTCCATGTTCCTAAACAGAACATCTCTAGTATGTTAAGAAAGCAACCTCATTTTATTATTTCCGCTGTAGGTTTAATTATATTAATTATTAAGTAGCATGAGTAGCAACAGTAACAGCACCTTTAAGCTCTCTAGGGCAATAGAAAACACTGGTTTCTTTAAACCCTTCACAAAAAAATGTGACATCCCAAACATACCATGACCATATATTCAGAAGCAAAGGGACAATTATAAAGTACATTTTAAAGAGAAGGTGACACTTACATACTTGTAACCTTGTCCAGACATAAACCTAGGCAGGCTCCTTGATAAAAACAAAACATTTTATTTGTCTCATCGGATTGCAAAAATGTAATTTCTCTTTTTCAAGGCTTAAAATTTAATGGTGTCCCGAGAAACGCAGGTTCTACCACACATTGGCATCGTTCTGTGTAAAAGTGAAAACACTTTTTCATTAAAAGTACATTTTCATTAATAAGCATTAAAATCCCTTTAATAAAAGTTATAAAAGTTCTCAGTAGGGTTTATGGATTATGCTGGTGCTCTCTAATGATAAGTATAAGATAACAATAAAGCAGACATTTTTTAAAGCATTAATAAAAATCAAATACTAGATTAGAAGGTTGTAGTGCACTGGTGTCTTCCTTATATCCAAATAGGATGTAATTAATCAACACCATAAATGATATGTTTGATTAGAAGAACTATTTCCTTTTTTTAAGAGACACCATTTCCTAATGTTGTCAAGAATCATAAACTTACTACTTAAGTGCACTAGACTGATGATTGGAATACACAAACACACACTTACAAAAATGTCCATCTTCAAACCCCACCAAAAAACTGCCAAACTACTTTTAAAGCCCTTAATCTCCAACGTTTTTGAATCACCTTGTTGAAGTGCTACATTAATCAGAGGAGAAAATGCATGCATTCATTCACACTGATTATGATTAGATGATGAAGAGCCCAAGTAATCCCATCAGTGTCATCCTCATCATCACAGGTAGAAGAAACTCATTTAGACAATGGCATTGTATTTAGTGTGACCCACATTGTCTATTAATCGAATCCGATAATGTATATATATATATGTAAAACACAATCACTGTGTATGTATATATATATATATATATATATATATATATTACAAACATTCCAACTTGATATATATAAAACACTGTACTATATATATATATGAAACCCAATCACTGTACAGAACTAGTACATACTCGTCTTGTACTGCATGTTATAATATGCACTTGTTTTTTATTGCTAATACATGCTTAAGGACATCGGGGCAGGATTACAATAGAGAATTAGTAGGCAAATTCATGGGACAATGGTTAATTATTACAGAAATCATTGGGTGAATGAATGAATGATTGGGTGTACTATGCAAAGCGCCTCGGGCCATCCTAGCCAGTTTCATGCGTTCAGCCCAACCTGATTTTTGGGGGCTTTGCTGAAAGGCCGTCTATTTAAATGACAGTGTGCTGTGTAGAAAGCGGACAGTTTACACAACATAGACATCATGGAATTCCCTGATCTGATCTCACATCATACCGCTCGCCTCCTGTATAAGCCCAGCACGGCCATCTAGATGGGGGGGGGGGGCTCATGGAGGGGATTGGATGCAGTGAGAGGCAAATGCAACAGGGGGGGGTGGGGGCATAAAAGTTCCAGGGCCCCTCCCACAACTTTCTATTTCGTACAGGGCGATGTGAATGTTGTCCTTCACACTCTTGCATGGATCTGGGGCAGGATGCGTTTGAGTGACGTTGATGAGCTTATTACGATCATCGCACACTATAAAGAGCTCCCAAAATTCTGTAAATAAGACAGCATGGCACTGGGGACGGAGGCATCACTCAATGACCACTCTACAGAGGGGATCAAGAGCCATCACATCCGCTTAGGTCCCCTTTAATACACCGGATTTTTAATGTAATATATTTTCATACTTATAGATCTATCTACTTTTTTATATTTATACTTTTTTTAAATTATTATTATTATTATTATTGTAGCAACCATTCCAACCCCCTTTCAGTTCTTCTTTACCAGGTTAGCAATTTTGTTAACCATTAAGCGATGATGGTCGTTGTCTGGAATTTATTTCTTCAAGTATTCCTCCTGGTGCTGGCAAAAGCAAGTCTCAGGAGCGTCAGAGAATTGGGGAGCTGCAAACTCAACAAAAAGGTAAGCGGGAGATCATGGGGTCAAAGAGGAGATCTGTGTTATATTAACCATCAGCCTGTCCTGCATCCATTATCAATTATGCAGAATCAATTATTGTTCATTAATCTGTGCAGAGAAACATCCATTCCCTTTATTATAGACAGGAAAATAAGTTGGAATGAATTCCTTTAATTCTTTTTTTTATGTAAAACGATGGTTCTATATGCACATATGTTTTAAATTCCAAATATTGCAATTCTTTTAATAAAGATTATTTTATTATTATTTTTTTTATTATTATTATTATTATTATTATTATTATTATTTATTATTATTATCTTGTATTCATGCAGTACTTTTTACTATACATGTATTCAAAATGTATGACAAAACCCGAATTGACAGACTAAGACCAACTGAGACATTAGGTAAAGAGGGCCCTGCTCAGAAGCTTACAAGATATATATTTTATTTGTAAGCTTTCTTTAAATGATGTGCATCACAGTAGAATAATGATCATTCATTTGAAATACAATAGTTACATTTGATGCAGAGGATACTATTAGCAATATATCTTTCCTTCAACCATAATGTAAAGTAATGATTTGTTATAAGAATCTGGAATTCCCCAGTATTTTAATCAAACAAGTGGCGTCTTGCGATCAGATCTTCCTTGGTTTGTTTGAAGCTGACTTTTGCAGCAAATGTTACAGTGAGATCTGTTGCACGTCTGCGCCTGCATCACAAGTCACCTTCTCACACTTAGAAGGTTACAAATATTTGCATGCAGCTTGGGGAGGGGGGAGAAAGTCCTTCTTCGAAATTGTTGGATTAAAAAGTAAACCAAAATCAAATACAGATGTTTTGCGTTCCAAACAGACTTTTTAATCAGGCATCAAAATCACTTAGTGTGTTAATTCATCACAGTCGACTGATCATGTGGTACAATTTAGACGTGTAGTTCCAATCATATGGTTGTACCATTTAATATGTAATATATACCGTAAAACTGTAATGTATTATAAGACAAAAACTATGATCTTATTACTTGAAAACGTAGATCTAAATTAAGAAACGTGTATTATATCTGCATATTAAATCCAGGATTTTACAATATCTGTGTAACTATTAGTGGACCAGTTACTGGGGAAATACAAAAAGTTTAAGTGACAGTCATTAAATGCATTTTTTTTTGTTAATATTGACCTTTGGTTTTAATGTACCATTGCTTACATAGATTAGATATGTTCTTTTGTCTAATGTGGTTGTCTACTAAGCAAAAAAGGTTCTACTTTATAAAATTGGATTTTTTTTTTTGTGCTTTACATTGTTTTTCTGTTTGTGACATCTGGTGGTTTGTTTTTGCCAAATAACCTGTAATTTGTAAGAGCCATTTGTACTTTAAAAGCAATCACATGCCCCAAATTGCCATTTGTCACTATCTTAAGACAGCTTTATTACAGAGTTGTGAAAATTATTTCTAGGTGCCATGCAAGATAGGTAGTTGAGTGATCTTAGGTAGTGTCTGAAAAATGGCTAAGCGAGATATCAAAAGTGGAAAAGTGTATTACATGCACCTCTGATCTTCAAAAACTTTAATCGTTGGAGGAACAGATTGCACTGCTTGACAACCCCTGCCAAAATCAAACTTAAGACGTTACACTGAATGCAAACCAATGGCCAATTTCCAAATCTAGCCAATGGAAAAAAAAACTCCTAATCTTACATTAGTTCACAGATTATTTTAGCCTCATTGCAGTGCCAATCATTATTCTTCTAAAATAAAGAAGGCAAGTGATACTTTCAGTCCAGTCTAAGAGGAACTTGTGGAAAAGTGAACTGGTTTGTTAAAGTGTTTTATTTACATATTATAAAAGGTTACGTTCCCATGATCCGAATGATAATCTAGTGTTTACCTTTGCTTTGTAATGCAATGCATCTTTCTCCACTGGGTTAGAAGAGAGGCCAACTTGCGGCTTGCAAGGTATCTTATGTGGCCCTTTGTTTACTAGTATAAGTATGTAGGCTTTATTTTGTTGTATTATTGGCATAATAATGTATGAATGTTAGATGGGTATGAGCCATTTCATGATATTCTGAATTGGTTGATTACAATCTTCTGTCAAATAAGTCTAATGGCTATGGTTACATTGTGGGATGAAATGGAATATCCTATTTACAAGGCCCATGTTAATGGACTATATTATTATTATTATAATTATCTTTTATTTATATAACCCCAACAATTTACGCAGCACCTCTTACAATATGATATATTTAGGGGGCATGACAAGACTAGAAATGATGGACTAAGACAAACCGATACATTAGATGGATATAACAGTAGCCAGCTGTTAATGTCAATGTGCATGTGTCTGTGTCTATGTGTCTATGTAACTATTCCATTTAGGACATTTTTTGTAAACTAGGCACCTTATAGAGACTGGTTGAATGTTTGGTTGACATCCTGGGCCTCTGTTGAGTCAATGTCTGATGTCACTTATAACCCATAGCCTATACCAGCTATGCCAGTATGATGACCAGATTAGTAGTAGAAATTTCTTAAAGGCTACCAAATGGAATTAGAACTTTGTTTCATCCTACACATATCCATCTACACAGTGACCAGAGGAGCAATCCATTAGTTGGTTTGGCTGCTACTTTCATACACTGGCACCAAAATTTTGTGTTTGTTTCACTGCCTCACTAAAATATTTTTTCATGTCGACTCTTCATGTCGCAGGTTCAGAGTACCGTGTTGTTCACATGCTTTAGCCAGTATCACATATGGACACACGACCCCTGAATTTCCCTTGAATGGCTGGTTTTAGCAATAATATCACCGAAGAGCTTCTTAGAACAAAGTTTTGCATGTAAGTGATCAATAAATTAAATATAGACATGACAATTCCTCTAAACTTTAGAGTTTAGTTTAGTTACAATGTTTCTTTGTGGCCATCAGCAGGGTTGATAATAGTTGATAATTGCCTGTCAGATGGGGACAAGCAGTTTTGGCTACCATTTAGGATGTCATACACCATGCAATCATTTTAAGCAGCATTTCCTATTGGTAAAAACTCCCACAGTACTGGTAGAGTAGGCCTCTAGGGCCACAAACAGGCCAGGAAATCTGAAAATAACTCAGAATATTTTTTATTGAGATGCCTGTACTCAAGCTGAGATATCCACAAATTGTGGCATATTTGCTGCCCTCGTGTCTTGGTATAGAAAGGCGATTGTGAAACCCTCTAAGAGCTTTCCAAATTTGCCCCTTTATTGTATTGTGTCCGCTAAGCCCGGGACCTGTCTATAGAAGCAGATGGATAAATAAACCCCCACACATGGTTGTGATGTATATTCCACATGTTGCCATTAAGGATAAACTTGGAAATAAACACGTTAGTGGCATAAGCTGTAAGCTAATTGATATAATGGCATTTGTAAGCTGTGAATAGTAGTGCTTACGGTGCCAGATAATGAGATCCAGTCAGGAGAGATAAAGTTGTGTGGAGTGTGTGAGAGTTTTGTTTGCTTTGGTTCTTCTTTTCTTGTATTATTTGTTTTAGTCAAGCTCTCATCCCTTTGCCAAGCACCGCATTCACTGCAATCTGACCCCTCTCCTCTCTAGCCAATGATCACAGGAGGTCGGCCTCTCTAAACACAACCATTTTTGCTTCATTAGGTCCTTTTATTCTGTCTCCTGTTCCCATTATCACTATTTCAATTTGCATTTTAATTAACCGAAATTCACGCTGCTTGTTCTCTCTTTTATCTTACAAAACACATAGTTAGCTTCACAATCGCACTGGCTGCACTGTTCAGTACAGAAACTGGTAATAATGTATAAATGTGTAATAAGTCCTTTCTGCCATAAGTGTGGAATTAGCCTGCTCTTAAGAAATGATAGGGTTCAAGAATATGGGACATTCACACATACTGTACGTTCTGTGCGCAGAAACATCTAAATGACCACAGTAATACCTGTCTCAATGTAAAGACAAGGGGAAAAAATAAAATTTAAGTTATTTTATTTACATTTATTACCTTAAAAGTGCTTTTCTTCTTTATTAAAACATACATTTATTAAGCTAAGAAAATAAACCTTAGCAGATCTGTCATTTATGTTCTCCTCATAGGTTGAACACAGACACTTTGAAGTGTTTCCATTTAAATCCCTACAACCTATTTCTGTCTGCTTTTGTGTCACATGACAGTTAGGGGTTCCTGGGGAAAATGATGAATGAGGCACATTCTTGTAAGATTAAGGTGTTATTTCTATTGCCTTGTCTAGGTCACTGCTGCAAATGTATTTTGGTAATCCTTCATATCTGCATGAAAATGGAAAAAAAATTCTGGAAAGAGTTAATATATTCAACATAGAAGTGATACATCTAAGTTCCTCTAAGTTTTTGGGAATGAGTTACTCACCTTTTGGCATTCAACCTCCTTTAGCCCTATTTCGTTTCCACGATTCCCTCCTCTGCTCAGTCCCTCGTTCCTATATCTCCTACCTCTGTCCTTTCACTTCCCTTTCTCTGTACTTGATTGAAAATGCATGCATGTGTGAAACGATCTTTTGCAGAATGAATAGAGGTCATTTGCATTGTTTTGTCTGCTTAATGGACAAGTCCTACCTGCACCTGCCAGTAATCTGAGTGCCCATAACCTGGTTCCTGTTTCCCGCAGATGAACTCTTCTAAACAGTTTCTTCCAATAAGCCTTTCCCACAGGTGATTTCCAGTTGGTTTCCTAAAAAAATAATCCCCATATAGCTATCAGTTGCTGATTATGTGGTTGGAAAGAGACTCAGCTTGTTGACTTGAATAGTTTTTCATATTTTAACATTATTCAGTAGACATTGGCAAGGTCCCATACCACCACTATTTTGCATTACTGATGCCATCTTTATGCAACAGTTGGGCTTTTTCTCAGACATTCATACAATATATCATAGTCAGCTATCAGTGGTCCTCAGCTTCTACTAAATTTAATGTAGTGAAGTAATACTACAAATTTCAGTCATATATTTAGAAGAGAAATACTTGATTAAGTAAAACTAGATCTTCATTTAAAGATGTTCATAGAAACAATGCATAGGGGAAAGTCACTGGTTTCACTATAGGCTTCTGTTTCTACACCAGCAGAGGTGTTTTTCCAGGGTAAAGAAAGGAAAAAACTTATGAATGTTACGTGAGGTACAAAGGATAGTAAATTTTGGCTTTTGCAAAAATGTTTTCTCCTTCATGTTTTGGAGATCTTTAATTAACATGTTGTGAATGTGTAATGGTCACTGGTGACAAGGAATTTATCTATTAATTTCACTTTTGGTCTTTTTTTCCCCCACATATTTTTTCTTATATGTCTTTACAAAAAAAACCGTAAGATAAACGCTAATGGTTTTATAACAATTGCCACAAAATATTTTAATAAATAAACCTGAAATAAGTAGTAATGATTACCGTTTAATACTGATCACATTATTTTGGTTTGTTTTGATCCACTCAGAAGGTATAATATAATTACATATACAAAGTAGATTAAATAAATGCTTGCAAACAATAAAATAAGAGTAACATACCTTACCCCATGAATATTCAATTTTCTCCAATATTATTATTTATTTATATAGCAAACATCATATTCTGCACTTTTAATAACATGGTCACACTCATCATTAATATTAAAATGGCCTATTTTCGGAAAATCTGAAATACATCATGTTCAGTTAACCTTAACATATTATGGCAAATAACACTTGCTACTTGCAGGAATCCCAGCACGATATGTATTAATACATCTAATGTTTTGCAGATGAACTTTTATCTACATATTGCTAATCAGCTATTATATGGTTAATCAGCTTGGCTCCCGTAGAAGGCCATATATTGCCTGTGGCATATTGATAAATAGATGGAATGACAATGCCAGAAATGGTGTATTCTTTGGAAGAAGTACATATTCCAGTTTTTAATGTGGCTTTTCAAATGAATTATATTATGTATAGAGGACACAAGTGTTTATATAGGTGGGTTTGTAAATTGGAAGGCGTTTAAGGGAAGTCTTGGCTTTGTCTTGTGTGAAAGCTTAAATTAGCTTATTTGCGCACCAAAAGACCACTGCTGAGTTGTGTACCTAAATACTTGGGTAAATGTTTGAGACAGTTTAGCCTGATATTGTTGATTCACAAATTTGCTACTTAGATTCTTCATGTTAAAATGTTCATGCTGTGCCGAACAGCATATGTTGCATCTCATCCAGAATGGCAAAAGCAGGTAAATGAGGTATTTTATCACTTGATTGACTAAAGTTAAAACAAACATAAAATTAATTATGTATTAGGTTCTGGTGCTCCTCCGTGATCTGATGCTTTGCGCCACTAATTAGCTACTTAAATCAGCCAATCAGTGGCAGAAAAGCACTCCCATTGAAATCAATGGAAGCACCTTCTGCACAGAACTTTGTGAATAGGGCTGTTTCATAGACCCCTAGAACACTCATTGAGTCAGTGCTGGAGCTCATTGGCAGTAGGTATCTTAGAATCAGAAAAAATCTTCTTAAATTGTGTGCTGTTTTCATGATTAAACCTTTATTAGCGGAATTAATTAATTACAGATCTGCTACAGTGTATCAGTTAAAGTTTTGTCCAGTGGAACAACAGCTTTAATAAATGGGGGTGGGGGACTCTGACAATTCCCCTTAATTTCTGTAAGCAGCCAAGTCTTCTCTCTTTCTACCACATAGAAAAGGGAGTGATAGACACCTTTAGTTATTTCAGCCGGTTGTGAGATTTATGTTCCAATAAAATACTCAGTGCTTTCCTATAAACATTGGTAACCACATTGAAAGACTTTAAGAACGTTGTTAACCTGTTGCTTAAAGAAATACACTTTCTGTAGGAAAATGGCTTCTCGAATCAAGTTAAAGATAAGACACTTCAATAGCAAAAAAAAAAGAAAAATCACAAAATTCTATTCTTCGGGTGTGAATTATCTGTGATTGTGGATGTACTTCTGCTTCTTTAAAAATACATTTAGATCAAATTATTTACGAGTGCCTTGATCAACGAATTGCTCCAGCTATCTTTGGGGGAAGGAACATATTTTTATTGAATTACTTTTGCCCAGGCGGAATATTTTGCTTTGTATTATGTTAGCCAGTACATTGTGAGATAATATGCAAGACAACATAATAAAACAAATACAGCAACATCATATTCCACAGTACTGTACACTGGGGTAAATAGGACATGACAAGTAGTGTATCATATAACAAATGTAACTTACTGAAAGAAGCAGAGAAGAGGGTCCTGCTCAAACAAGCTTACAATATAGTTTAACTGAAATTTGCAACAACCATGTTTTCTACAAATGTATATATAATTGTGATATACGGTATTCGTGTGTGAATACATGTTTGCATTTACATTTAGTCAAATGAGAATGTGTCAGCAGCTATGCTTGGCTGTTTGATCCATGATGGAAATTGTAACAGATGGTGATATAAAATATTGAATGGATATTTTAGGGGAAAATGTTTTTTTTTTTTTTTAATTCTCTCAAAAACATCAGAACAAGTCGTAAGGGAACAGAAACATTGTGAAAAATGTAAAACATACATTAATTTATACATAGCAATAAACAACAGAGATAAACGCAAATCCCAAATTCAGTTCCATCCTAAAATGGTATAACTGTTTAGTCAAAGTTGATCTTCTGCCCTACTGGAATAGGCTTTTGAATTTAGTATAGTTCCACAGAACTGGAGCCTGACAAGTACTATGATGAGCATTTGAGGGTCTTAGGTTTCAGACGAACCTATTAGGCATTTGCTACAATACATCTCCATTGCGTCCCTCTTTCTAGATTTTCCACTTCTTGATATATATTTCTATTGAATCCGATTATCCAAGGGCAGGCAGAACCCACTGGTATCTAGCTTTCTACATGTATGCAAGTGTGTGTATGCAAGCCTACAGAATGAAAGAGAAACATGGTCACCAAAAAAGTGGAAACTGAATGTAAGGCCCTAACCTCTTTAAAGTGCCATTACCACAACCTCAAAGCATAGGCCATCTATAAAACCGTAATTGTGCCTGTGAGAACATGTGACAGATGTCAGCACCATCCAAAAGGCTCTCTCATCTCAAGATGAACTTTAACACTCCACAGAGCCCAGGCAGCTGTCCTCTCCTTCACACCACATTCTGATGGTGCTTTGGAGGCAGAGGTCAGGGGGACTACAAAGGGAATTAACTTCTATCTGTAGGTCAGGGGCTAGATTAAAGGTGAAAGAGAGAAAGAAACATTGAGTGCCTAGCAATGCAAGCTAAAGAAAGATTTAACATTTAACAGATTTAACAGTATTGGAAGAGAGAAACGTGTTGCTAACCCGTGCGCAAATGGAATACCATATATCAGATTCTTCGAATGCAGCGTTTTATGTGCCCTGCAGTTTCAGCTAATACTGTATTATGTTTACAGTTTACTTAAAAAAAACTATTTTATTAAAAGACCATAACATGGCATTAGTCATAGAGCAATTCTAAACAGTTCTACAGCTCATCACACTCTGTTTTTTTGACCCATGATAAACTATAATAGTTATCTTTTCTGAGCGTTAGTCACATTCATTTTGTTTTTTCCTGTAGTTTGCTTACAGAGTGTCTGATCGCATATCATCTCCTAACAGTTTACTTGCCCAAAGTGGGACACCTTTGTTGTGAGGCATGGTTAGAGTTGGGTAGGAACATGTTTAGGGTGGGGGCAGAAAGATCAACCTGCCCAGCTACCTTACGACTGTATTGAAGCAATTCGACAGGATATGATGCCTCAGTTTGTCATGGTGTAAATTGGCATTAGATGTGTGACTGGCTTTATTTTTTTTTCTCTGTAAAACCACAAAAAACTTTCAAGAAGCATTTTCATTTTCTATGGAAGCATCCTATCAGTGCAAGCTTCTCTGTCACATAAATATTGACCGATGTAACATTTTACATGATTCAAAAAATGTTCGGCCAAGGATATATATATATATATATATATATATATTAATCACATATTAAGTTTGAAATTTCGGGCAAATGCTTTTCTGAATGGTTTTCAGTCATTTTGTCACCAAAGTTATTCCAACATTCTTTTAAGGTGAACTTTCACCTCACCTCTGTTTTAATCATCATAGTTGTCACATCTTGTTTTTAGTTAGTGGTAACTGAGACAAGGGAAGTTCAGGGGTCAGGGAAGGCAGACCCTTTCATATGAAATATATTAGTTTAATATATGGAGAGCTACAGCATTTTGTCAGCCAGATACACTGATCATGAATGTATTTTATTGATGGTATAAAAGCCTGCAATATTATATATTTATGTATAATGTATTCATACTACAAAACCAAACTTTTTAATACATATTTGGGTAAGAATGCTGTTTTTTTCCCCAAAGGATACTGTATTTAAATGTTGTTTAATGTTTAAAAAATCTGATACACCATAGAGGAATTAAGTAATAGAGAATACAGTATCTAATGACGTCATAAGGTAGGGATAGCTACCAAGTAGCTTTCCAGCTGCACATCTACAACCACATGCTTCTAAGGGGCATATTCATTAACCATTATGTTGCTGAGTTGTGATAAAAGATTTTCTCACCAACCAAACTATGCTCTCACCTCTCTCTTCATACAGGCCATCATGACATGTCTTGTTGATGGGGTTTGTGGATAGTTGCAAGTAGGTAGTAAAGGGACATAATTAGGTGGGAAGTGGGCTAACAGACATGTCCACCACCAGGAGATAAAAGCCCATATTTGAGGACAGTAATCAGCTGACAGATCAAGACAGATCAAGACAGAGAAGTCGAGTTCCCAAGTATGACGTGATTTCACTGACCTACGAACTAAGAAGTCCGCCCATTCCTTCTTGCATTAGAAATTCTCCAGGGTTGTCTCTTTATTGTGCATAGTTAAGTCATTGAGAATAAATGTCTCAGCTCAACTTATCTACAACTCTGTAGAGCGTAAACCTCAAGCATTGGTTTGCCCAAAGACTGTATGGATGTCACAGTTCACCAAAAGCTCAAGATTAGTGTGTTAAGGTTTGCTTATGCTACTAAAACAGAACAGTTACTTACGGTAAATAGCTTGTGTTATGGTAAACCAAATACCTGTTTCAATAACAGTAACGTGTGATATTGAATTATAAAACAAGTGTCTCTAAACAGAACCCCAAAATATTTTCTTCAGCAGAATATTTTAAGTATTTAGGAATAAAATTGTGATTTAATTATACAACATAAAACCCGTTTTAGCATTGTTAGTGTAAATTTCTGTTAAACATATGGTGAAAATGTTGGTTTTTTAACATATTATCTTAATTAATCTTTTTGTTTGTTTTTCAGCAAAGCCAGTTAAACTCCTTTCTTTGGACAATAAAACGAGATCCCCCTTCATACTTCTTTGGTACTATTCATGTTCCTTATACAAGAGTGTGGGATTTCATCCCAGAAAACTCCAAGAAGGCTTTTCATCAAAGCAATATTGTATACTTTGAGCTCGATCTGACAGACCCCTACACAATTTCAGCTCTGACCAGCTGTCAGATGTTACCTCAGGGTGAGAACCTCCAAAGTGTGCTTCCTAGAGACATTTACCGTAGACTGAAACGCCATTTGGAATACGTTAAACTAATGATGCCCTCATGGATGACTCCAGATCAAAGGGGGAAGGGGCTTTATGCAGATTATTTATTCAATGCAATTGCTGGAAATTGGGAGAGAAAAAGACCTGTATGGGTAATGCTCATGGTGAACTCTTTGACGGAGGTTGATATCAAATCAAGAGGTGTCCCGGTATTGGATTTATATTTGGCTCAGGAAGCCGAACGTCTTAAGAAGAGGACAGGAGCAGTAGAAAAAGTGGAGGAGCAATGCCACCCACTGAATGGACTGAACTTCTCACAGGTAAATTAGAGAGTATGCTAGATATGAAGCATAGCACTAACCGTTTGTATTAACACTGTACATCACTGACATATATAAAAGATAATTATGTTTGCATTTTTTGGGAAGATTCTCAACTAAACATTGCAGGAAAACGTGTGCCATCATCACTGAACCAGAACTATTACTATAATAACAGTATACAGCATTTGATATCTTTTAGGACACATATCTTGCCTGGTTATTATGGGTTATTTTTCTGGTGCTTAAACCAACATTTATGTATGATGTAGTCAAAGATCTTGAACTGTTAAGTGAAAATTCACAGGTTGGTTAAAATACCTGATGTCCATTGGTTTGGTTTGGTTAGTCTTCTAGAGGTAGCCAACAGTAAGCACTATGTCACCATACTTCCACCGCAGACCTGATTTGATTCTGTAATATGTTTATAGATTTTGCGGTGTATACAATTTTGAAAACTGTAAAATATTAATTTTTGGTACAGTGTGTGTTAGGCTTTTTTATTGATTTTTTTCCAAGCAAGTGTGACAGAAGAAATGTTATTCAGATGTGGCAATCACAAGGTGCTTTTATGTCTAAAAACAGAATATCATTAAAAGTGTTACAGAACTATTGTTAATCTTAGCTAGAAACTTAAAGTGGCAGCCTTTCATGTTATGCTAATGTACATTTGGGCTCTGTCTGAACCCAATAAAAAGGATATGGGAACTCGGATCGTGACTCAGATGGAGCCACCACTGAATATGTAAAATTACCAATTTAAATCAACAAAAAAAATCAGTCAACATAGCAACCAATGTAACATTTCTTCTGATTATTCTATGGTTAAAGAAACACTATAGTCAACATATGCACTTTAATGAATATGGTAGCTCAGTATTACCGATAAATTAACAGTTTCCCAGTGCAAAGGCATGAGGGGATTTGTTAACCGTATTACATTTTATTAGTGATATTACAAAATGTCTTAAAGGTAAGGTATGTCTTTTTTGCAGATGATACAAAGATCTGCCACAAGGCATTCCTGGTGGAACAAGCCAAATGGCAAATGATTTAAGTACAATTGAAGAATGGTTGAGAGTATGAAATCTACAGTTTAATGTTGATAAATGTAAAATAATGCAATTGGGATGTAAAAATTCCAATGCAGAATATAACATTGGGGGCACTGTTCTGTCAGTGACAACAGACGAGTTGGACTATGGAATCATTATTTCAGAGGTCTTAACGGTAAGCAGGCAGTGCGATAAAGTGTTGGAAAAGCAAGTAGCGTATAGTTAGATACATTGGTAGCCGGAAGAGAGAGGTTCTGCCACTTTACAAATCTCTGGTCAGGCCTCACCTAGAGTATTGTGTAGTTCTGAGAAGAGATAAGGTGAATGGTTTGCGGGATAAAAATTATCAGTAAAGACTAAGGCAGGGGTGTCCAACCTGTGGCCCTCCAGCTGCTGCAGGACTACATCTCCCATACTCCTCGGCCAGCCCCTTAGCTCAAAGAGCTTTATGGGGGATGTTGTCCTGCAGCAGCTGGAGGGCCGCAGGTTGGACACCCCTGGACTAAGGGAAAGAAGAGTGAATTGAGATGTGATAAAAACATTTAAATACATAAAGTGATTTAACATAGCATAAGAGGGAAGTTTACACGCACTGGCCACTCTATTAGGTACACATTGCCAGGCCCGGACTGGGACAAAAAATAGGCCCGGGCATTTAAGCCTGAGCAGCCCATTTTTATTTTTTTATTTATTGTTAAAGCCCATCCTTCATTAATGCAGTCTCACAAATCATTCAAGCAATTCATCCTCACATGAATTCATTAATTCTCATACGCATTCACACTACCCCCTCTCTTCATCTTATCTGCCCCTTCTCACTATGTACCCCCTCTATCTATGCCCTCTCCCACTATCTAACCCCCCTCTGCCCCTTCCCTGCACTGGCAACCCCCCCTCACCCTACTTACCTTGTTGCCTGAGCAAGCAGCAACTGCAACCGGGCCCACGGCAGGGCCGGATTGACTTAGGGGCTGATGGAGCTGCAGCTCCATGCCCCCACCTTAAACTAGGCCCAGTTAAAAAAAAAAACTTTATTTAACATGGAGGATGTTAAATAAAGAAAAAAAACCCCAGATGTTTTAATTTAAACCGTGTGCGGCCGCATACACGTAAGGCCGGCCCTGGTGGGGGCTTCCTGGCCCCCTAGAGTGGCGGACCCGGCCGCAGTTGCAGCGTGCTTAAGGGGCAGATGCCCCTTATGCCCTGCGTTAATGCGGCTGTAAAGGCCGCATAGGCCCAGTCAGTCCTGTCCTGACTGGGCCTATTTTAACCCCTAATGTAACTTCCCGGCTCTCTAGAGCTGTCTAAATGCAGCCATCACCCCTAAATGTTTTAAGACAATTTTTTAACAAGATTCTCAAATCTGCCATTTCGGAAGTTAAAGTGGTCTAGACATCAGGGAAGTTAAATTAGGGTACATAAAGTACACATTTCAAGAAACTACACCCCTTGGAGGTTCAAATGAGGGGCTACATGTATTTCTAGGACAAAAGTTGAGTGCACAAATAATGATTGAATATGTCGCTTTGGCTAGAAAATGTTTTTTCTAACCATAGCGACATGTTCATTTGTGTCTTGCGCACTCCAGGTTTGTCCTAGAAACACACGCAGCGTCAAACCTTTGATGCGTCAAGGGGTGTAGTTTCTGCAAATGTGTACTTTTTGTGGCATAATTTTACTTCTTACGTGAGCAGTAATGCCACGTCAATGCTTCAACCCTAATTACTGACCATTCACACGCCTTTCATATCTCCATTCACTCACAGAAGCACACACCATACATTCACTCACAGAAGCACACACCATTCTTTCCCCTTACAGTCCCAAAGAAATGATGGTAAAGGGAGAAAATAAAATCACTTTTACAGCAAAAATAAGTTTTGCAGTAAAAATGCAAGTAGCTGGTTACTCACGTACCGCACAGGCTAAGTGGCTGATTTTACTAATATTTACAGTTAATCAGGATTTAAAACATTTCTTCCCTTTACCATTGGCTAAATTTAACCCCATGATCAAAGGGATCATGGGGTTAAAATTTACTATCGGCCATTTTTTAAAAAGGGAATGTGACTTTTTATAGCTATATGATCACTGTGGTAACATTGGCTACCACAGTGATCATTTTGCTAGAATACTTAAACTTTTTTTTTGTTTTTTAAAGTTAAACTAGTTTATGTTTAGATAATTTAATTTAATTTTTTAACTTTTTTTACATTTTTATTTTTTTAACTTAATATTTTTTATTATTATTCACAAGCATTATACCGTTGGAAAGGTGAGGCGATTACCTTTCCAACGGTATATGGTGGGGGTCTGTAGCTGCTTGGATGCCTGAGATACAGGCATCTAAGCAGCATGCCCCCATACCGCTTTAACTGACAATTGTCAGTTATTAATAAAGTTGCGCGGTGACGTCATCGCGTCATTGCGCGTGCCGCCACCGGCCGGATCGGGAGGCCCCGGTGATGCCCTTCAGTGTGAGGGGCAGATCGCCGGGGTAGGTGGTGATGGGGGTCTACAGACCCCCATCAAGGTAAGATAGTGCTAGCGACGGCATAGTGCCGTCGTTAGCACCTGACTGGGACTGCTAGCGACGGCACCATGCCGTCGTTAGCAGTCAAGGGGTTAAGGTAGGGGCCTGGAGCTGCAGCTCCATCAGCCCCTAAGTCAATCCGGCCCTGCCACGGCCCGGCCCACCGGGCAAATGCCCGGTGTGCCCGATGGCCAGTCCGGGCCTGCACATTGCTAGTACTGGGTTGGAGCCCCTCTTGCTTTCAGAACTGCCTTCATTCTTTGTGGCATACTTTCTACAAGGTGCTAGAAACATTCCTCAGAGATTTTGGTCTATATGGACATGATGGCATCACGCAGTGGCTGAGTATTTGTGGGGCTGCACATCCATGATTCAAATCATCCGTTCCACCTCATCCCAAAGGTGTTCTATTGGATTGAGATCTGGTGACTTTGGAGGCCATTGGAGTTCAGTGAACTCATTGTCATGTTCACGAAACCAGTTTGAGATGATGTGAGCTTTGTGACATGATGCATTATCCTGCTTGAAGTAGCCATCAGAAGATGAAGGGTACACTGTAGTCATAAAGGGATGGACATGGTCAGCAACAATAGTTGATGCTCAATGTGTTGGCCCAAAGTGTGCCAAGAAAATGTCCCCCACACCCAGGGGCGGGCTGGGCCGGGGGGCAGGGGGGCAATTGCCCCCCAGGCCGCCCTAAATCCGGGCCGGTGGGTCGGACGGACGACCGGCAGACGAGCATTCAATGCTGCTGCGGCCGCAAAGTTAAAAACTAAGCGGCCGCCAGCAGGATTGAATGAATGCGGCCGTTATGCGTACCTGGCGGGGGGCGGTCCGCCCCGGCTGCCGCTCATCTGAAGGCTGCCTCCAAGCCGGCACGCCTCCAGAAACGGTGCGCGCGGCAACTGTTGCTGTGCGCCGGGACTTGATGTCAAATCCCGGCGCACAACACTGAAGCCACGCCCACCGTCTTCCGCGCTCAGTACAGTACACCGGAAGGACAGGAAGAAGAAGAAGAGGAGGAAGAGGAAAAGTGAGAGTGATAGAAGAAAAGGTAGGAGAGAGTGGATTAGTAAGTGTGTGAGAGTGATGGGTGTTATGCTGAATGTAAGTGTGAGAGTGATGGTGTTATGCTGAATGTAAGTGTGTGAGAGTGATGGG